>JACEGR010007256.1:0-51374 GCA_014170235.1 Listronotus bonariensis | reverse complement strand
ATGTTAACAGAGATCTGTTATTGGAATAATCTCATTTTTTTTTATTTTTTTGAGTTAATACACCTTTGAACGGGATGTGCGATATTAAGTTTTGAATTATCAGTATTAAAGTTTTAAGGAGTATATTTTTTGGTTTTAGTTTCGTTGGACATTAATGAGAACCCCGATAACGAACAACGGCTACACATTTATGACAAATATGGCACTTATACTTTATCGCCTAATGTATGCCAGTATGCAAACTTGCTTACTCCGTTTAAATATTCTCAGTTGTGGAATTCCATAAAGGACAATACCTTAGAGTAAGCAAATTGTTTATTAATACTTGTCTACTATTTTATTAAGATTTATCACCTAAAAGGCCTAGAGATATTTGATTAAAACGTTGTATTGTATTATAAAATAAATTTTAAAAGTAAAATTCAATAACATTAATTAACAATTATAAATATATCCCAAACCTTTTAAACTTAATTCATTGACGCTTGACTTGACTCAGTTTAAATCATATTTATGTCTGTTATCTTTTGCGCTCGCTTGTCTTGATTAAAACTATTCGACCACTGGGCGTGAATGCCTGCTGATCTATGATCAATAGAGAAGGTAAGTTGCATAGGAATTGACGATAGAAATAAACAACAACAAGTTTGTGTAAATTACGGAAATTAGTGGGGCCAGGGAAAAACGTCTTGGTTGCAACCAGAGGGAGGTCGCGAAGTATCGATAGGGCGATCGATAATAATTAAAAGTTTTACATGGTTTTTCCCTACTGAAAACATGTTTTTGCATTATTACTAAATTGTTCATTGGTCATGCAAAATTCGCTTTTTATATCAACCTGAAAACTTCAATTGAAATGAAATTTCGCGCTTTATTGCTTTTTTATTTTTCTCAAACCCCAAAATACATTTTACTTTGTTTAATCTTAGATAAATCCAGTTTTATGTAGTAGGAATAATGCACGGTAGGTGTAATGCACAGAAGGCGTAATACACAGTAAGCAGTTATTTTCGGCCAATCGGTTTCGGGAACCACACACGACAAACAATGAGAAAACTTAGTACGGTGTTGCAAAATTGGTAAAAAATAATGTTTTAATACTTATTCTTAAATCAGAAACATTATGCTTTATTATAAGTCACTTGGAACAAATTATATTTACGGTTGTTTTATTTATTTAAAATGTATGCAGCTTCGAAGTTACGGAAGAAATCATAAACCCATTTTTATACGGGGTGTAATTTAATTGATGGCTAAAAATAAAGGGAAATAATTCCTTTGCTCATTTTAAGAAGAAAAGTTCAAATGAAAATAATATTTCTTAAATATCTTAACTTTTAACCCACAGGGTGTTAAAGTTTTAAGAGAAATATCGTTTTCTTATCATCACTTTAAAACTCTTTTAAATATTTTTATAAAATTTATCATGCACCTATAAAACATTAATAGGCTGCTACTACACTGAAAATTTTCAAAAATATAGGTACGCCATTGCTTTTTTAAGAAACAAAATTATTTTGGAAATTCCTTTTCTTTACAACAAATTTGACCTCCTAAACTTTCTTTGTCGGATGCATCATTTTTGTGTAAAAAATAAAAACCGTTTCTAATTTATTTTTGGTACAGCAAAATTATTTTAAATTAGTAGACTGGTGTCCTATTTTTGTTTTTTTATGCGAAAACGGTGCATCGGGCGGAAAAAGTCTAGAGGTTAAATTTTTGCAAAAAAAAATGAGGATTTGAAAAATGATTTTAATTTATGGAAAAAGTAATGGCGTACCCTATTTAATTTTTTTGAAAATTTCCAGTATTCTTCCCATGCGGACGCTACTGGTAAAAATATTTAAACATTTTCCTATTGGTGCTTAGTAGGTTCTTGTCAAATTTTAGGAAAATATCTCCAACAGTTTTAAAGTTATGATGAAACATTTTTTTCTTAAAACTTTAACACCCAGATGCTTAAAAGTTAGGAGGTTTAGGAAATATGTTTATATATAAACTTTTCTTCCCAAAATTAGCTTAGGAATTATATCCTGTATTTTTAGCCATAAATTAAATTACACCCTGTATACTTGTCAATATTTAAAATAATTTTTCTGTAAAAGTCTTTTGTCAACCTGACAATACGGCTCGAAATGTTTATGTTTGCTTAAAAATAAATAATCGAGATGTGGGTTCCAAACAAAGTGTCTATACTCTGACTCCACTTTAATTCGATCTTCAATTCCTATGGTAAGGTGCTACCTAAAATTTTTTAAATTTTGTGTGATCTCCGACTCTGGCTCCATATTTATTACGAATATGATTCCTACACCTTATCGCCTAACTTATCCTGGTACGCAATACTAATATTTCCGTTTAAATATTTTCCATTGTAGCTTAGTGACTTAAGGGTCCGATACTTCGGTTTTTGAGTAGAAGCAAATGCTTTGTAGAGTGAATAAAGTATATGAACATTAGTAGATTTTTGAACAGACCCACCTCAAAAAGTCCTGCTGGCACCCCCAACCCCCTCAAAGTTGGTTAAGGGATTGATATAGTTTTTTTCTAATATCTTCAAAACGGTAAATAATAAAAAGTGACTTTGGTGCTGTTAGATAGAGCACAAAATTCTGCATAATAGTCACAATAAAAAATTTATTTTTGTTTTGTTTGTAAGAATCTCCAATATAAAAAAAGTTGGAGGGGAGCATCCACAAGGCATTTTTACGATATATCTTCCAAACCGTCTACCAAACAAAAAAATATAAGACATAAAAAATTAAGGCCAAAGTTTTTCCTATCGAATGGTTTATAACATTACAAAAGTAGCACTACACCAGTATAGTAGGTACTTAAAAAAAATTAATGTTATACATTTATTTATTTTTTTAGAATATTTCTCACTTTAGTTATATTAATTGGTAATATTACCTTATACCTGCATAATAGTAATGGTTAAAATAATATTTTTGTTTTTTTGGTAAGACCCTATAATAAAAAAAAGTCGAAAGGGAGTATCCATACGGCACTTTTACCATCTTTTAAACCATTAACAAAAACAATAACAACATAAACAACTAACCCCAAAGTTATCATTTAAACTATTATCTTTTAAAATAAAGCTACCAGTGACGTACCAAATTAGTTCTACACCAGTAAAGTACCTAGAAACTGGTCGCATGGTCCAAAACTAATTAATACAAAATTTTATTTCAATTAGTAATATACAAGGCGAGTTATAACTAAAAATATAAAAATGACCATGAGTAAAATACCTTCATTTTTAAAAATAGGACAAAATTGTATAGGTAAATGTAGAGAACTAAATTTTATGTCAAAATTTAAAGTTAAACACGTTAAGTAAAAAAAAGATTGTCAATTTTTAACTCGCCCTGTATAATACCAATTGAAGTAAAGTTTTGTATTTATTAGTTTTGAACCATGAGACCAGTTTGCCCAAAATTTCGTTTTAAAATTCAAAAATTTTTGTTCCATTTGTCCTCTTGTAACACCTATCTTGGGACACACTGTATATAACATCAATAAAAAACAAATACACTATAACACAACCTAAAATACCTAATTACAACATTCCACACACTGTAAACATAACCTGGTACATTTTAAATTTTTTAAAAACATTTACAATTTTTGCCACACATCTTACATTTACATTTTAATAGTGTATCAGATGATATTTTTCATTTTTTAAAGTGGTCCACAGTGGTGTCCATTTAGTATTCTCTAAAATCCATCCCCATTCAGATGGACATGGAAGTTCAACCACTGGTTGGCAGAGATTACCCCAAACAAATCCTGCTTGATAAATGCATCTATTAATGTGAAGTGCTAAAGCATTCATTGTTCGGGGTAAATTCTCAACCGTTCGGTTTTTGGGCAAAAAGTTGCATTCGACAAATATCAATGTTGCTACGTATCAGAATGTTTATCGTAAATGGTTATAACAAATTTTGAGATCACACTTAAGTGCTGAGATGAAGGTTTTTTGAATGCTGCATTAAATCAATGAAAGTAGCTGTAACTTCCGGAAAAGATTCCCAAGCTTCCCAACACTTTTTTTCCTTTTCCATAAAAGGAGGACGTGGTATCGCAACCGGTTAGTGAATGAAAAAGTTCTTGCCCTTGTTTTTTATGTCATGTAATTTTTTCGTTAAGTGAACGGTTTGGAAGATATATAATAAAAATAATAAAATAAATACTCCCCTCAAACTTTTTTTGTTGTAGAGTCTTACCAAAAAGACAATAATGTACACGGAAAAAAATCGAAAGGCGTTGTGTGCTATAAGAGTGTAGCACAAAAATTGTGTTAAATATGTTTATTATTGATGTTCTAAGTATAATTTTTGTCATTAATTTTCTGTTATGAAAACCAACGAGTCCTAAAGTGTTGTAAGTGAATGATAGTAGCTAACAACAGTAACCAAATATGAATCTTGACTACATTATAGTAGTATTGAAAATGTTGTAAGTAAGTTCTGCTACAAAAGTATTAAAAAGTAATAAACTTTAATATTAAATACTGCACATTATTTGCTACAAAAACGGAGCGAGTTTTACTGCTACGTGTACCTGGCGCCTATAGTGCTACAGATTGTAACTGTGTAGGTTACAATTGCATGAATATTTACCAGATTTTTTTTCCGTGTAATATTTATTATTACTAGTATGCAGAATTAGAAATAATTATAAATTAATAAAACTAAAGTAAAAAATATTATTTAAAAAATTAAAAGTATAACATTAAAAATTTCTATTTTTAGGTACTATACTGGTGTAGTGCTACTTTTGTACGCCACTGGTAGATTTATTTTAAAAGATAATAGTATAATGTTATACACCATTCGATAGGGAAAACTTTGGCCTTTATTTTTGTATCTTATATTTTTTTATTTGGTGGATGGTTTGGAAAATATATCGTAAAAAGTGCCGTGCGGATGCTCCCCTCCAACATTTTTTTGTTGTAGATTTTTACTAAATCAACAAAAATACAATTTTTATTATTACTATTTTGCAGAATTTTGTGCTCTATCTAACGACACTAAAATCAGTTTTTTATCATTTACCGTTTAGAAGATATTAGAAAAAAACTATATCAATCCCTTAACCAACTTTGAGGAGGGGTGGGGGTGCCAGCAGGACTTTTTGAGGTGGGTCTGTTCAAAAATCTACTAATGTTGATACACTTTATTCACTGTATAAATCATTTGCTTCTACTCAAAAACCGAAGTATCGGGCCATTTTTGAACAATAAGTCACTAAGCTATTGTGGAATTTCTTAAGGGACAATATTTTGAATATATGAGAATTTGTAAAAATACTTTACCATTATTCCATTGGATACGGCTGGTGATACAAACTAGTTGAAACTTTTTGTTGTGTTTAAGAATAAAGTAAAGAAGTTCAGTTTAATTAAATATCTTTAATAATAATAAATCTTCCTTAATCAATAAAAAATGTCAATATAATGTGTCCCAACTTTATTTTACACTAAATTACTTCGCCCCTGTACAAGATACATAAATATACCTAATATAAAAGATGTTTATTCGATACACTCTTCTCATTGACACTAGTTAATATAAAAGGTGTCTCAAACATATAATTTTTATTGTCAAGTAGGTTTTTTCAAATGGAACACCCTGTATATTTTAACAAATTATTAAATGTTTAACATGCTATAAATCAGTTATTGCCGATTTTCGAGATATCAGCAGTGTGCTGATATACTCATTAACGATTAAAAGTGATGAAAGAAAATAATATTTTGGTTTTAAATATATTATATTATTAATACATATTTAAAGAATTATGTTACTGTTAGAGTGACAAATAATAGAATAACATGTATTTAATTACCTTCTATTGTAAGAACTACTGATAGCTGTGTCAGCAATTTAGTCACAGACACATATTTACTTAATTACACCAAAAAAAGTAATACGTCAATTATGGCTGGTTTTTAGGTTAAGTAAGTAAATATTTATGTAAAATAAACTAAATATCCGACTTACCTTATCACTAGTTTTTACAATAGATGGTAATAAATTATATGTTATTATATTATGTGTCACTCTAACAGTGTCAGAATCATTTAAAAATAATTGAAACCACACAACAAAATATTATTTTCTTTTAATAATTATTGTTAATGAGTATATCATCATATACTGCTGATATCTCAAAAACCAGCAATAATTGACGTATACTGTGTTATACATTTATGATGTAGAATTTAATAGAGTCAAAATTTGTTAAAATATATAAGGCGTCCCATTAAAAAAACTACTTTGCAATGAAAATTATGTTTTTTAGACACCTTGTATATTAACTAGTACTGTCAATAAATAGAGCGATCCAAATAAACATTTTTTAATTTAAGATTATTTTTGCATCTTGTACAGGGGCGAAGTTATTTCGTGTGTAAATAGATTTGGGAAATAGTTAAAAGCTAATATTTTTAAAATCGTAGGTAAAACAAAAAGTAAATAAATATACAGTGCTAGAAAATATGCGCACTCAAAGTCCGTGCTAAAAAACATTTTCTAAGAATGCTGGTTAATTTAGACACTAGACAGTAACACTTAGAAACCTATGTCTGTTATCTTTCTCTTTCACTTTCTGCTGCCGAACGAAATTATTTTTTATAACGATTTTAGTATTGCACCATTTGTAAAGTATCCGATTACAAAAATCCTAAGGAGTTTAAACCGTACTGTATGCAAGTTCTGAATGCCAATATGCCTTATGGTTTAAACGAGCTGACGCTAAAAGTGTTGGGACTTAAACTACCAAACTACCATGATAAGGAATTGACTGAACTGCTGCAGTTGATTAGTGGAAATCAGAAGCTGAACGTTAGAGAGTTAGGAATTAAGATTGCGAAGGCTTTAGCACAGGTAACAGTCTTTGTTTTTTATATTTATTCCCTCTAGGTCTAAGGTATAAGGACCTTGCAGGGTTTAGCGAAAACTAAGAACAGATCTAGTTGCACATTCTTCATTTTGATTTTTGAAATAAATTCAGTGGTGAAAGTAAATAATGGCTAACTTGATTCGTTTTGGAGATACAGAGTGCTTTTAAAAATTTGTTAATTTGGTCAGGTACTTGTAACTCGCTTGATATAAGAGATTGAAAAAATAGATTAATTGAAAAGTTTTAGGGATTTTTACGTTGAGTGGAGTACGCGCTATATTTTTTGCATTAACTTTCAGTTAAAAGTTATAACTTGTATTTTATTGTTTTGGAAATATGACCATATGAATCTAAAAAATAGTATGTAGATAGACGCACTAAGATTTGGAAGCTCATGTGAAAAAAATGATTTTGAATGGGATAAATTCCTAAAGGTCTCTAAAATGCCTTTTTATTCGTGATAAAATATACAGGGTGTTTTATTTAAACATTTTATTTTATTATCGAACTCCTGACGATGGCTATATTTCCGAAACTATATGACAAATTAAGTATAGCAAATGTGGTATTCTTTTATGGCTTTTAAGGAGACCTTTCTATTGGTAATAAAACATAGAAGGTGTTCCATTAAAAAAACAACTTTGTGTAAATTAAAAGTAATTCTTTAATATCAAGCCAGTTACAAGTGTCTAGCTCAATTGACAAAATTTTAACAACACTCTGTATCTTCAAAACGAATCTAGTTAGCCATAATTTTCTTTCACCATTGAATTTGTTTCAAAAATTAAAATCGAGATTTCGCAATCAGATTTGTTATATCTCTTTCAGTTTTTGTTATACCCTGTAAGGTCAACTAAAAGGCGTCACACTGCATGTCAAATTTAACATAATATTTGTTTGTTGATCTTAACTGTGATATCACTGTTTTAGGACGAAACAAACTGGCAACTATTAACAGCTTCCGCTGTTTATTGGATAATATATGGCAACACCGAACAAGCTATAGTATGTCTCAGAGGTTCTATTACTAAAGTACCACATTCCCAATTAGACATTCCATTGACATTTTTAGTCATTTACTTGGCAAGTAAGTCAATTATAAGAAAAAAATTTGGAAACATAAATTTATTTTATAGCGCGGAAAGCAAAACATATGATTACGCCTTTTAACTTCGGAATATCATTATTCTTTTTTTTTTTTAGTCTTGGCCTGCATAAGGACTCTTTGGATATAGCAAATTTGGCACTCAGTGTAAATTCTAACATAGTTTGGAATCATTTCAGAGTTGCTGATATTTACATAAGGGTGGTAAGTAGCTAGAAGCTTATTTTTCTTGCTGGCTATATATTTGCATAAAGTGTGAAAGCTTAGGGTGTAAACATACTATTTTTTTATTTTTTTGATAATTATAATTTATCTTTGGCCACAGAAAAGCTACGAGTCTATCACTGGATGATAAATGTCAATAATCTGCTTTTAATACTTTTATTACTTTTATTGAGCTAGCTTGTCTAAGCAAATATATATTTCTTTTTAAATACCTATTTACACTTTACTTCATTTATTATTTTTAGAATGGTTACGAACAAGCTGTACCTTTTCTAAGAGCCAGTCTTCAGATAGATGATAAATTTGATCCTGCCAGAATAAGGCTTAAGGCGGTTCTCTGCAAATTACTATTCGAAGACGGCTACAATCATGGAACCATCACCGCAAAGATAGTCGATAACTAAATAAAATATATTAAATAAATTCACGAATTTATTCCTAGATTTAAGATATGTGATTGAATTTAACACAAAAATCGAATTTACGTATAGTAACAAAAATTTTATGGTTTAAACTGTCATGCCCAGTTTTACAACTTAACTGCTGGTTGATCCTGCCCATTTAAAATGTATTGCTGTCACTTTTGGCAATTTTCAAAAAACTCTAAATTTTAGAGCTTGCATACCATATACAAAAACCATCTGATTCTGACAACTAAAAACTGTTAGTTATAAGTAGCACCAGAGGACTATAATTAATACCGATTTCGTTTTGAAATAATTGTTTCTACGCGTAAATTCGATTAAGGCAAGACCAAAGAACAAAAGGATAAAAAATTTAATTTTGTATAAATAATATTACAATTATTCACAGTCCTCTAAAAATGTGGATGACCACTTATTCTGGGTTACTCGGGATGTTGTTACCCCCACTTTTTTTGTTGGTTCTGGTTAGCAGCTTCAAATTGATAATGGGCCCATTCCGGGAATTGCAGCGTTACGATATTGTTTTTATTGCTTGATTCCTGTATCATTTGTACAACTAACCTTGTTCTGCTACTGGCGATATGACAATAATAGTCATATGTAAATATTAACTATTTAAGCAATAATATTGTGATTTCTGACCTAGTAAATAGGTTGATTATCTCAAAGCGTCAACGGAAGTAAAATGTTGAAAATTTCTGGTATGCCAGCGACACAGCTCTTTATGACTATAAATTTTCTAAATGCGCTTATTCTTTGCATTATTATAACCTAAAAATTACTTTTGATTTAACTAGAACTACCCAAAACTTTCTTGTTTTAAACGCAAGTTTCCATTTCTTTTTATGTTTAAATTCTTTAAAAAAATCTAAAAACATGTAAAAAATTTTATTTACAATTTTTGAGAAAATTTTGTTCTTCATAAAAGTTGGTGCATGGTCCCAAACTGAATTAGCAGTAGTTAGTTTTAATAAAACTTAAAGGATTTACGTAGGTTAAAAGATCTAAAAACTGCCCAAAAGTAAAGTACCCTAATTTCTGAAATGTTATTTAGAATAAATAACTTTTCTTTAAGATATATTGCCGTATTTTCTAATATAAGGGCCCTTTACTCTTAAGCAGTTTTCATTCTTTTTGACCTACCCTGTATACCATTAAACTTTTAATATAGTAACTCCTGCTAAAAGTTTTCTGACAAATTGCAAATAAAAAAGATTTTCATTTATTATTATATCCATTTTCATAATGTAAGCCAGAGAACCTCTACAGACATCTGAAAGACACAATTTGTCCTAAATAAGAAATAATAAGATAAGCGCTATTTAGGAAAACCTATTCTTACAGGAAAACTAAAATATCTGTAGGTAAAACAAAGTAATATTGCTAGTCTCTACTTAAAACAAATTTTAGTTTGAATAATTGTGTTGAGAAAATAATATCTACAAAGAAAGCATTAAATAGAAATAAAGGTCCCGTCTCTGGCTGCCGTTTTGGAAATAAGTATCATGTTTAAATTATATTAATGGAAATAGAGTACGTGTACACAAATCAGCCGATCGGATAGAATTTTTTGAACGTGTTCTGATTGGTCAATTTTAAACGAAACATTCGAAATCGACCAATTAGAACACGTTTTTAAGTTTTATCTGATCGGTTGAATTGGATTCAGTATGACGATGTACACGTACTCATAGATATTAATTAAGAATCCAAATATAGGAAAAAGCAGGCACTGGTATCTAAAATAAGACAGTTTATGGTACATGCGGTTAAACCGAAAGTGACTTTGAGGTTATAAATATGCAATAAAGTGCCAATGTCTGCTTAAAATATAGCGTAAAACTTTAAAACAATTCTATTAAAAAAAACGGAACAAATTAGGGATGTAATAACATCCTGTGTTACCTGTTATACTAAAAATGACAAGAGTGCCGGTAACCAACTATGATAAAAGTTTAAATAGTACCGTGTAGAAGATAGTCGGTATTCTACAGACTGTCTACGGATTGGGTTTACAAGAGGACAAATGGATAAAAACAATCAGTTTTTGACAACAAGTTATTTTAAATATACATTTTCGCTTGTAAAATAAATATGACTCACGAAGAGAAAATGTTAATTTTATATACAGGTTGTCCCGACTCTCTTTGTACAAGAAATGACTTCGCCCCTGTACAAGGTACAAAAATAAACTTAAAATTAAAAAGTGTTTATTTGGAAACATTTTTTTATTAACACTACCACTTAATATGCAATGTGTCTTAAAAACATAATTTTTATAGTCAAGTAGGTTATTTTAAATAAAACACCTTGTATATTTTAACCAATTTTAACTTCTTAACAAGTTAAGAAAAAAATATTTATCGGTTCTAATGTCACTGTCAGAGTGGCAGTTAATATAATACCATGTAACAACCTTGCATTTTAAAAAGTACTAATAGATATGTCAGCAATTTACTTCTTTTTAATACATATTTACTTAACTGCATTAAAAAAGCAATACGTCAATTATAGCTGGTTTTAGGTTAAGTTAGTAAATATGTATGTATGTAAAATAAACCTCTTAGTATTTCTTACAATGAAAAGTAATTCATTACATGCTATTATATTATTTGTCACTGTGACAGTGACAGAATTATTTAAAAATAATTAGAACAAAAATATTATTTTCTTTCTTCACTTTTAATTGTTAATAAGTATATCAGCATACTGCCGATATCTTAAAAACCAGCAGTAATTAACGTATATTTATGTTATACATTGTTGATGTAGAATTTTATAGAGAGTTAAAATTTTCTAAAATATATAGGATGTTCCATTAAAAAAAAACCTACCTTAACAATAAAAATTGTGATTTTCAGGCACCACGTAAATTAACTACTGCTGTCTATAAAAAGAGTGTATCTAAAAAGACATTTTTTATTTAAAGTTTATTTTTGTATCTTATACCGGTTCGAAGTTATTTCGTGTATAAATAGAGTTGAGACACCCTGTAGAGGGTTCACAAAAAATGCAAAACATGATTTTTCTCCAAGGATAAACTAAACTTATTTTTCGTTTTTAAGCAAAATGAAATTTAGCAAATTTATTTAGAATAAAGTCTGTAATCAATGAAAATAATAATACAAAATTTTATTAAACTTAATCTATAATTTTGCAACAATGTCTCACGTTCGTTTACAGCTACAAAATTATGTTGTATATGAATTTTTGGGGAAGCAGGTATTTGAAAAGCAAATTACGATAGTTTTTTAGTCTTTTTAATATAAAAAATTAAACTAATTTATTTTTAATAACAGCAAAACTTTTGATATCCCTGTAAAATAAATAAAGTCCTTGCTATTGTAAATACATTTTCTAAATACATTTTGCTTAAAAATGAAAAATTTTCTTTTCGTGAATCATATATTTTCAAAAGGATTTTTTAAAATCAAAAATAACTTTTTACTAAAGATGAATTTTTTTACCCAATTGTCTTCTTTTAAACCCCATCCGTGAACAGTCTGTACATATACATTTTGGAAAACTGTGAATATCACACATACGTATTTCGTCGGTTTAAATGTAAAAGTAACTAAGTATTTATTGGTTACATTTATGACATCTATAAATCTTCATTGAAATATTATACATAAAAAAGATGCTTTTTTTTCATCACAAATTTTGTATAAAATCGTTGTTATTTCCTGAACCATAAAATGTCACTTGGTGAGTTTTACCCTTTAAACCGACGATTTACTAAATTTGTTTAATAATATAACGAAAATCACTATGTGATGTACTTTATTTGTTAATCACTTAACTTACCTGCATACATGTTAATATAACTTGGTCTTTTTACATATTTTAAAAGAGGATCTAATAATCAGATTTGTATTTACTAAATATTGATTTGAAATTTCTTTTTATTAAAAGGTGTTGAACAATCATTAAAGCATTTAAAAATAATCCATTAAATAAGCTTTTCGAATTTTTTTCATTTTAAAATTAAAATGAATTTCTTAGTCATATCTTAGAATTTTATCGTAAAAAATAAATGCAATGGCTGCATTAAATTTTTTAAATATTACAAAAGGTACAAATATGATGTTATGGAGTAACTACGATTTAATTGATTTATTATTTCTATAATTTTGTTACACAAGTTTAGTCACTTTAAAAGGTTTATAGGCAATTGAAGCAGCAACAAATCGAGATCGATGCGTCACCGTATCAGGGAATTTTTACAGGCCAACTTTTTTGTTTAATCTCTAACTGTTGGTGTTTAACACGCTTTAACCCTTCTCCTTTCCGCGCATTGGCAAAATTTGCCTATGAACCTTTTGAGAGTGGTTGAACAGTAAATATTGTGACTCGTTTTTAAAGATGCACTTAAATTTTTAATGCACTATTTTGCGCTTAAAAGTATTTAAATCCTTTTTAAAGTAAAAGACTTACTTAGATTTAAAAATATTGATCTCTACACTCTTAATGTGCAATTTGACCTCTCCAATGTGAATGTTGATATACCTACCTATTTTTCCTAAATGTATTTTAAAACTATATTCACAATAAATGTGCAAAGCAAAGAAAAAAAGGTGTTTCTTTTTTAACTATAAATATATAGGATGGTAAGCTGTTTTTAAAAATAAAAATGGCATGTAGAACAAAATACCACACGTTTTAATGAAGATCTTCTGCTTCTCCATTGTAGCATCGCCAAATTGTTATATGTTTCAATATATCAACTTGATTAGACTCAGAAGACGCAAAACCACCTTTATTAAACTTAGAACAAACTTTGATAAACTCAGACGCCGAACAAACGGAGATTCAACCTAATACGGTTGAAACATATGACAATAACAATGGCGATGTTTCAACCGACGAAGATCTTCAAGACCAAGACAATCTCCCAAGTATTTGGCGGATTATGTAAAAAATGAAGTATGGGAGAATGTGATATAATTGCTCTTTTAATATTTACTGTATATTTACCTGTTTTTCAAATTGTTAATACCCATAGATAACCTACCTACATTCAGATCCGCAGTGGCAAAGAAGCAGGACGCCGTCAACAAATTATTTCCTATAATGCGGATAGTTTGTTTGGGGCCGGGTGCGTTTACCCTCAACTGGCTTGCGCACAAACCGGTTTTTTCGCCCATGAAATGTAACTTTTGTTTCGCGCAGGTTATAACATTGGCAATCCATCGAGATCAGTGTTAATACTAGTTAGTTTTGTCAATTGATTAGACTTCTGATTTTATCAGAAAAGTTTTGTATCCATCAGGAATAATGAGAAACGTGCCCACAACTCTTCGAAGACTAGTCTTGAGGAATAGGTAAATTTAATAGTGGTTTTAATCTGTCAGGATCAGGCTTAAGGTTTTGTTTTCAATTGTGTAACCTAACAGATTTATTGATATTTTATTATAGTTGCATTTATTTTCATTTAATGCAAGGGAATATTTCTTAAAAGGAGTCAAACATGCTTCCAGATTTAAATCATGACTTGCTTGATTCTCTCCACATACTGTAACATCATCAAGACCGTTGGTTACTCCAAATGGGATTGGTCGGAATTGATAAAGACGTCCTCCCGCTTCAAAAGCTGTAAAATGTTTATCATTCTCTTTTATTGGAATCTGATGATATGCTGATTTTAAATCAATAATGCTGAATATTTCATACTTGGATATTTTTGAAACAAGAGATTCTATATTGGGAAGAGGATAGGCATCAAGTAAGGTAAACCTGTTTATAGTTTGAGAATAGTCGATTACCATACGACGCTTTCTATTTTCATTCTGCGTAATTATTACTTGAGCTCTCCATGGTGATGTACTTTCTTCTATCATATCTTCTTCAAGTAATTTCTTTACTTCTCTCTGTATAAACATTATATCATCATCAGAATAATGGCGGGACTTTGTTGCTATAGGGCCTGCAGTCTTCAGTAAGATTTTCAAATAAAGATGGTGCATCTACATTTGCTTCAGTTAAACAACAAATTGATAAAGGAGGCTTGGATCCTCCAAAAATTACATCCACTTGATTATGTTGCTTCATAATATCCTGACCAACTATTAAATCGGTGCATAGATTTAAAAGAACCAAAATTTTAAAATTTATGTAATTTTCGTTGAGCATCTTGAGATTTATGAAACAATATCCTTCAAGCCGTGATAAACAAGATGTAGATGCCATTGAAACTTGTCCTTTACATTTAAAATTTTTTTAGTTATTTTTATTTGCAAAATGTATATCCAAAAAGCTGTCTGAGCTTCCAGTATCTATTAAAGCATTTGCGGCACCGCCATTTACAGTAACTTCTACCAAGGCTTTGGAAAGACAATAAGGCAACTTTGGAGATGTAGAAGCAATGGCAAAAGTTGAAGCTGAAGTTGATTTATTTCTAGTTGTTTTGGATTTCATAAAGACTTTTGAAAAATGTCCCAATTTTTGACAAAAGTGCAGGTTTTATCTCTTGCTGGACATAAAGTACGCGGGTGTCTTGGATTTCCACAAAAGTAACATGTTTGAGAACGGCTATCTGGTATTAAGAATTTGAAAAACAGGTAAATATACAGTAAATATTAAAAGAGTAATTATATCACATTTTGTAACACATATCCTGGAAAACACTGTATACGCCATATTGGCGGCCATTTTCCTTAGGTCACCGCGTACCTCTTCAATCATGTTATTAAATGAGATAAGTGTTAAGACCAGGGCTGCAAGATATAGTATTATTGGTATTATAGTATTATTGGAAGGCAAAAACTTCTTCAATATTAACTTGCAACTTTTTTAGCCTTAATTAAAAAAAAAATAGTAATTTAAGGAAATAAATTGCGGTCTTGTACACGCTATTTTCGAAAACCCTGTATGTACAGCTAAAGCCCCTAAATTTTTGAGAATAAATTCTAAATTACGCTTTATTTAAATTGGTAAGCAGTTTGCTGCCTATTTGAGTAGCTACTCTTTTTCTTACATGACACACAGGGTTTCAAAATGCAGTACAAATATTTTAAGGGCGTATTGTGGTAAAAACCTGCGTTGTGTATAAACCTATGTAGACTCAAAACCAGGAGAGAACAAAAATGCCACAAGCGTCATACAAATAAAGACGGCAATAAACTATCGCTGTCTAAACGCGTCGTTTACATCGTGTGCGAGCAACAAAAAGTTGAATAATTGAAAGTGAGTCAGAAGTGGTGACGCCGTGGCATCTTCTCTATTGGCGAGAACTTTACTTAAATGCACCTTTTCCAGTGACAGCAATCGTTACTTTTTTGTAGATTAAATGGGGTATTGTAAAAACCTAAATGAAACAAAGAATGGTTACCAGTAAGCATTCGGCGTAATTTTATGTGATAAAACTCAATAAGTAAGTTCTTAATTATTTACACCTAGAGTGCAGACCCAACAAAACCGACTTTGTATATGTTCCTTTATTGCAGAATTTTTAACGATACTCATGACAACCACTACAACAAGTAACACAAGTTATAGACTAAAGGTCGGGCCTCACATTACCACAACGAGTCCGTAGCCGTGCGTTTTACTGGTAAAATGTAGGCGGATGCAGTGCAAAAATTTTGTATTTAATCAAAATGCAGTAACATGACACAAATATACCACCCTTTAAATTACACCTGATCATAAATTAAATCTTTACAAAGAAGGTAAAACAATTTTAAGGTTTGACCACATATAACCACACCGAGTTCTGCACCGTAGCACGGCCGTGTCTCGGTTTTGAAATTTACCGTTGTAGTAAAATGCCGAAGGCTTAATATTACCGCTCCGTGCCTGACCACATACCACGCACCCCAACAAACAAAAATCTTGGCGCCCCTAGAAAGAAACAAAATTTTTAAATTTATTGACGAGCAAAAAAAAGGAGGCCCCTTCCCTATTTTTATTGTTGTTCTTTATACAATTACAAAAAAGTCCCATGCATTGAAAAAAGGTCCTTACTTCTCACTTTTCAATTCCATGATCACCCTCACCCCCGGACCATCCCTGAAGAGGGGGGCATATCATCATTAAATGCCCATATTTGCCATTACATATGTATGAAATACAAAGGATGTGGCATTAAAGGGAGGGCCACACACACAAAAAATTAAAAAACTTACTACAGAAATGGTTGCAACCGCTAAACAAAGGTTCAGGGGATTTTTTCACGAATCTAAGGTCTTCGCCACGATAAACGAGCGTTGAGCGTCAGCGGCGGCGTGAGCGGGAAAACTTTGCAACGGTGGGCCGTACCAGTTTACGAATATTAGTCTTTATTATGGCGTCTTTAAGTAATGTCCTAAAGCTTTTACTTCTTTCTGAACACTTATTATTTCGACTACGTAGAATTAATGTTGGAAAGAAGAAATATGGAGTACATCCAATAAATAGAAAGCATCTGAGGTATGGTGAATATCATCACTTGTTTGCTAAGTTATAGCAGAACCCAGCAAGGTTTTTTTCTTATTCCAGAATGTCTCCTGAAACATTCGAGTATATTCTAAATAGAATTAAACATCGTATGACGAAAAAGAGAGCCACTTTGTGACAGCAAGTTCAGCCTGAAGAACGGTAGTTAACTTTATTTAAAAAACGTCAAAGTAAAATAATTAATTATTGATATTAAAATAAAAAGCTTTCTTCTATAAAGTGTGTCCTAGGATAGTCGTTACAAGGGGAAAAATGAACCAAAAATTTTGGAATTTTTAAACGGCATTTTGAAAAAACCGGTCACATTGTCCAATATTAAGTAATACAAAATTTTACTCCAATGGGCAATATACGGGGCGAGTTATAACTATAAATACAAAAAATACCAAAAAGGAATGTACTTTAATTTTAAAAATAATGGCATAATCATATAGAAAAATGTTAAAAAGAATTGTATTTTATGTTCAAATTAAAAGTAGCTTAATTTTTAGTTTTTTTTTTTTTAAATATTTATTTATTGGTAATTAAAAAAATATATTAAGGATTGGAAAGTAGATACTTGGCATATTAACGAACTTTTGTGTTACTTTGAAAATTAAAACCTGTTTTTTTATTGGTTTCTTTATACCGAGTATTCAAAAAGGTTCTAATGCTTAGTGTAAAAATAATGATTTTTATTACTTTTATGATTTAACTTTAAACTTTAACATAAAACACAATTCGCTACAATATTTACTTATACGGTCTAGCCGTATTTTTAAAAATAAAAGTACTTTACTTTTGTTAATTTTTCTTATTTATAGTTATTACTTGCCCTGTATATTGCCGATTGGAGTAAAATTCTGCATTAGGTACTCAATTTTGGACCATGCGACGAGTTTTTTCAAAATGCTGTTTAAATATTCCAACATTTTTGGTTCATTTTTCTCCTTGTAATCCTAGACCCCCATGTGTTGGCCCACCGAGCATTTTCCCGGTTGCCCAGTCCGACACTGAATTCATCCACATACCACCCTCACAACAGAACTGCCGCTAAAGCCAAGAAAAATATTTATTTGGTTTGAGCGGCAAGCGTAAGGGCTTTATCGCTCAGCAATATTGCAGGCGGCTGATTTAAGTAAACAATTCTTTTATTCTCGCATAAAGATCAAAGACAGCGCCCTCACATTTCCCGCTCAACGCTGGCCGCTGACGCTTAGCATCGTGGCAGAGGCCTAACGATACCAATTTATTTGCGATCCCGGCAAAAATAAGGATATAAATAAAAAATCATGGCCTCCTTAATGCAATAATAAAAATGACCCCCAAAAAATTAATTCGGTGTAAAAACTTTAAAAATGTCACATTTTGATATAGAATTATCTCAAAAATCCAAAAATGTTAAAATATCCAGGATGTTTCATTTAAAAATTTAATATTTGAGCAATTTTCGGTTAAACCGGAAGCATTTGAGAAGTGAGTAATATGTGAAAACCTTTACTTTTCCCTACCAATTACCTACACCAAGTCTTATTTTAATATGTCTTATACTCTAGAAACTATGACTCTAATAAATTCGTTGTCACCCGGTATAAAAAAAACTACAAAAGCCTCGACCAAAGCATATTTTCCCTTTACCGTTTTAGCTTTAAATTTTAACATATTATATTTAATTGTTTAGAACATTTACTTATACAATTTTGTTCTATTTTTAAAAATACTAGTATTTTACTGTTGGTTATTTTTCATATTTTTAGTTATAACTCGCCTTGTATATTACCAACCGGACTCAAATTTTGTATTTATTAGTTTTGGACCATGCCACCAGTTTTCCCAAATTACCGATATAGAATACCAACATTATTGGTCTACTGGTCCATTGTCTAACATTTATCATGGTATACATAGCTGTAAAACTTTGTTGCTATATATTTTTTTTTATAACCTTGTACAAGGCAAATTTTCACTGTCGAATATTACTCTTACTTGCCCTGTAGTCAATTATATGGACATTAATGATTCCATTATTTCTTTAAATAACCATAACTTTTGCATTTTTTAAAAATATACAAGCTGTTTCATTTAAAATAAAAAAGTTGCCATATATCGGCAAATAGGCCATTTTGTTTTTGTGCTAAAAAACACAACCAAATGAAAAAGTAATGATACAGAAAAAAACTTTAAAAAATCTATTGCTGTCTGCAAAAACCGTATCTTAATAAATTTACTTGTTCTAAAGTTATTCTCGATTAAAATGGGTCAAAATACAGGCAGCCACTGTGTGTTTGGGGCATTTTAAAGACCATGTATGAGCATCAAGACACATTTGACTGGTAATATCGTGTTTAATATTAACTTAATTAAGCACGATATCAACTTAATATCGTGGTTAAGTTGATATTTTCAAGGATACCATAAGATAATTATCTGGTAGGTGATTTTCCAGGAATCCAAGACGAAACCATGGTGAGCAAGAACACCCACAATAGCCGCTGTCACACGCACAAGAGTTTTTAAAATCTCTCCTGTGCAGCGTCCAGCAGCTGTAGTGGGTTTCAACAGCCAAATATTCTTCTTTTTCTTATCTTTGTAGTTTGATCTTCAAAAATAACCCATACTTTTTGTGTTTGGAGATGGCACCCCTTATTGTGAGTTTCGGAAAATCTCTAGAGTGATCTTCAGATTTTTCTTGTTCACAATGTTTGACCTTTCTGAATCATATTCCAAACTTGTAACAATTTATTTAAAGCTAGCTACAGACGTCATGCCAAGGCTTGGCCAATGTCCGCTCGTTCAAACGTTCCCGCATTCCAACGTTAGCTTTGCTTTGCCATATGTTTTGCATTCACACGATGCGGGAACGTTTGAGAGAACGCCAAGCCTTGACATGTCGTCTATAGCCGGCTTAAGGTGTGTTTGCCACATAGATAACCTACATATAGATCAGCAGTGACAAGAAGCATTTTTCGCATTTTTATGACCTTGCGCAGTAAACAAATGGAGGGGTGGACGAACATGCGAACTTAAAAGCCGTGGCAAAATACAAACACCGGCACCCCCAACTGACCCCCAAGGCAGAGCAGCCGAAATCTTCGCAGTCAGTAACTCTCTTACCAACCTTATTATGAAACCCACCTACTTTCCTAGAGTCCCAAATCATAGTTCAAATCCCCTAGATCTCTTTCTTACTACAAACCCCGAACTCTATGAAACATCTGTCACAGCACCCCTAGGTCGCTCAGATCATGGCTTAGTTACTATATCTTACCCTGCACATCCCGAGGTAAATGAATACATGCCACCACGCACCGTATGGCACTACAACTCAGCCGACTGGGATGGCCTAAGGGACTTCTTCGCCACTTACCCCTGGAATTCCATCTGCTTTTCTTCTCGTGATCCTTCCCAAATTTGCAATCAACTTACTGAATCAATTCAATTGGGCATTGAAACCTATATTCCACACACCATCAAAAACCCCAAAAATCCAATAACAAACCCTGGTTTTCCAAATCTTGTGAAAAAGCCAGAACTTTAAAAGTTCAGGCTCACAAGAACTTTCTACAGGATCCTAGTCCAGAAAACCGACAGGCCAGCATTGAAGCAAGAAACTACTACAATCAAACAATTTCTGAAGCCAAAGACTCCTTCGACAATCGTATCAAAAACAAAGTTCTTTCTTGCTCAAATGGTAGCAAATCCTTCTGGTCCTTTGCGAAAAACATAAGTAGGAATTTTTGTGCCAGTTCTTTTCCACCACTAACTTTGGAAGATGAAATTATTTCTACTGCTAAAGGAAGGCAGAACTATTTGCCAAACAATTTGCTGCCAATTCAACCATTGACCCTCCCGTAAATCATCCAATTCCAACGATTACCCCAGTTCCTCATAAAATGCCCGATATTATTTTTAAAGTAAAACACATTAAGCGTATCCTTTCCTCCCTTAACACCAAGAAATCGTCTGGGCTGGACGGCATACCAGCAATCGTTTTAAAAAATGTGCTCCAGAACTTGCACCAATCTTAACTCGGCTCTTTCGAATTTCTTACGACACAGGTATCTTTCCGGAGAGCTGGAAGGCTGCACGTGTTCAACCTATTCCCAAGAAAGGATCTAAATCGCTTCCATCTAACTATAGACCAATTTCAATTCTCTCAGTTCTTTGTAAAGTAATGGAAAAATTAATTAATTCACAAATTCTTAAGTACTTGGAAAAACACAAAATTTTGCACGACAGGCAGTATGGATTTCGCCACAAAAGATCTACAGCAGATCTTCTTTCCTTCGTATCACACTGTTGGAATAAGTCTCTTGAGTTTCTAGGTGAGTCCCAGATCGTTGCTCTTGATATATCCAAAGCTTTTGACCAGGTCTGGCATGCAGCACTTCTTAATAAACTTCCCTCCTATGGTCTTTCAACTAAACTCTGTACTTGGCTCTCTAGTTATCTATCTGATCGACGTATATCAGTTATTGTGGACGGCCATTCTTCAAGCTTTCACCAAATAAATGCTGGAGTCCCTCAGGGCTCAGTTCTGGCACCAACATTGTTTCTTCTTCACATCAACGACCTTCTCTCGTCCACAACTAATTCCATTCATAGTTTCGCCGACGATAGTACCCTTCACTCCAGTTTTCAGGTTCCTAAACCCATCACTAAACCTGACTTGGAAAATAAACGCAGAGCGATGCAGATATCTCTTTCTCAGGATCTTAATTTAATATTGGATTGGGGCGCCAAAAATCTCGTCCATTTTAATGCATCCAAAACACAGTCATGTTCCTTGTCGCGAAAAGAGTCATCAAATACTCATCCTCTACTTATGAGCGGCCAAGTTCTACAGAGCAAAGACACCTTCAATCTCGTGGGCGTCACATTTGAAAGTAACCTTAACTGGCATAAACACATTGTATCTATAGCCACGGCAGCTTCAAAAAAGCTTGGATTTCTCTTTCGAGCTAAAAGTATTTTTCCGCTTCTAATTTATACACTTTATATGTTTCCCAAATCCGACCTCCCTTGGAATATTGTTCTCATATCTGGGGCATGGCGTCCCCAACAACCCTGAGCATTCTTGATTCTATTCAAGAAGAGCTGTTCGTCTCATTAATGATCCTTCACTTACAGAAAGGCTTCCTCTCTTGCCCATCGTCGGGCTGTGGGCGATTTATCGCTTTTTTATAGGTACTTCCATGGCTTCTGCTCTGAAGAATTGACCAGTATAGTTCCTCCACTCACGGTTCCCAACAGAGAAACTCGTGGTTCCGCGCATATGCATCCCTATACGGTTCAACTGGACAGGCCCCGAACTTCCCACTTTGTTCGTTCTTTTATCCCTAGAGTTTCTAGATTGTGGAACCTGCTGCCCGCGGAGGTCTTTCCTTCCCCCAAATCTTCAAGTATTTAAGTCCCGTGTCAACAAACTCCCTCTTACCTCGCTTAAGACACCCACGGTACGTTAGTATTTAGGCTTTTAGCCTTCGTGGTTTGTCCAAAGATAAAAAAAAAAAAAAAAAAAACCCCGTACCCTCCGTCCGCGGTCTGACCGTGACGCTCAGCTCATTAGCTACCGTACTCCGAACAGAAAACCAGGACGCCGTCAACAAATTCTTTCCTATAATGCGGATAGTCTGTTTGACGCTAGGCGCGTTCCCCTCGATTTGCTTGCGCATAAACCGGTTTTTTCGCCCATGAAATGTAACTTTTGTTTCGCGCAGGTTATCAGTGGTTTGGCATAACAAAGAGTTATAACAAGTTTTAACTTTTTTCCTTTTTGGTATCGCTAGTGTAATTCAGTACCAGGTGTTTGACATCCAGTCCTCGTTATAACTAGTTTTAACTCAACTGCACTATTTATGAAGTCGTGAAGTATAGAAAACAAGAAACCCAAAAGTGTAGAAGTTAAACGCGTTTGGCATCAATACTTTTTAAACTTATTTCCAGCCGCGCTTGTGGCTGCTCCGGTGAGATCGGCCTTGTCGATCACCGAAGTTTAGCATTGAGGAACGCGGCCATAACTTGGATGGGTGACCGGGCATCAAGTTATGGAATGAATGGTGTGTGAATGAAAAGGAGAGGGAGTAGGGGTCAAGGTACAATAAGGCTTAAGGCTGCAGTGCACCACCTAGGGGGCGATAGTCGGACCTGGGTGGGATGACTCCGAAAGGGTGAAAAAACTAAATTCCACTTTTTAGTCCTCCACTACAATCCGTCAATTTACTACAATACACGTTTCCCTATGCCAAACAAAACTTTAGCAAATTCTTATTGCTTACTATGATACTTTATTACAAGTTAAAGATTCTGTACATGGTGCCCCATTTTGTAGTGCGGACTACCTCAGTTAATATTAAAGACGCAACCTTTAGGTTTTCGCAAACCTAAATTACTTTTTTTGTTAAACGAAAGATGCTATAAACAAAGCCGTCATAGCCCTCTTAAATTTTGAGCTACAGGGCAATTTTAAAAATTTTGCATTTTCAGGTTCCCATTGTATCTCAATTGACTGATAACTTTTATCAAAAAGGTAAAAGCGGAGTCTTATATAACTTTTTACGTAGAAGTCAGTGATGCAGTTGGAACTTTAATAAATATTTGTGTTTTTAAAATATTTATGGTAGGATGTTGGGTTTATAGTTATTTTTGTACTTTAATCTTAGTTCGTTGAAATAGGCTCTTCTTTTATTGTAAAATTTATAGAGCGCCACCTGCAGTATCTTGCGCCTCTTAAAACAAAATACATTTTTGA
Organism: Listronotus bonariensis; assembly: GCA_014170235.1. Taxonomy (NCBI): domain Eukaryota; kingdom Metazoa; phylum Arthropoda; class Insecta; order Coleoptera; family Curculionidae; genus Listronotus; species Listronotus bonariensis. The sequence goes on along the minus strand of JACEGR010007256.1, from coordinate 27,538 downwards.
TCCACAATATATCTAATTTTTAGATAGCTTTCTATTCATAAACATACTTTATCTAAATATTTTAACGTTTACTTTGTGTTTGTTGTTATAGTATGTAATTTTATTTTGTACCTTTATGTAATTTTATTTAGAGCCACAATGGATAATAACAAATATACCCAATCTCGAAAACTCGATTATTTTCTTATTAAGGTAGGTAATAAAATGATACAACAAGCAAAAATCTTAGCAAATAACTTTCGCTAACAAAATGGACAAAGTTATCAAGATGCGATGTTCGCAGAGAGACTAATTTTTAAAAAATTATGTCTACGCCATTTGACTGTGAAATACCATCAGTACAAAAACAAAATGGCCGATTTTCTGATATAGGGTAACTTTGATATTTTAAATCGAACACTTCGTATTTTTTCTATACTATTAAAATTCAATCTATCCTCTTAAAAAATGATAGGTTATTGTTATTCTAAAAAATATTGGAATTATTGACCTCTAAAAAATGAGTACATGGCAATTAAGAGTATTATTTAACGGAACAAAACAAGAAAACAAAGCCATAGGTTATTTAGAATATAAACAAAAGTATTTATACAACTTGACTTGACTTCACTTTACTGCAATTATTTTTTTGTAAATAACCTATTGCTTTGTTCTGTTTTTTGTAACCTTGAATGTAGAAAATTTTTATGTCAACTAATACTCTTAATGCCATGCAGTCTATGTTTATAAATGGTCAATAAATCCATTACTTTTTGAAATAACCGTAGCTTACGTTAAATTTTTATTTTGGAAACATTAAGTTTTAAGAATATGGAAAAAATACAGGGTGCCTCATTTAAAATAACGATGTTGCCTTATATCGGAAAATCCGGTCGTTTTTGTTATTGTGCAAATGAAATATTACAACCAAATGGCAAGGCTATGATAAAAAAAAATCTAAGGTTCCTGCGAAAACCGCCATCTTGATAACTTTATTTATTTAAAAGTTATTCGCGATTAAAATGGTTCAAAATATGATCGGACAACCTGTATTAGAACCAATGATCTGGAATTGACCTAGAGACAACCGTATGCTACGAAGAAAAGAAGATCTGGTGTACTTAGATGTTTCGTAACGCAATCCAGACTGCCTGTTATGGAAAATTTTGGGCTTTTCTAAATACAGGGTGTCTCTAAAAGGTCTGTACAAAATTTTATCACAAATTCTTTGGACCAAAATACAACGATCTAACGTAATTTATCTTCGTCGAAAAGTTGATCGTTTGCAAGATACAGGGTGTCAAAGTTTTGTTTAATTTTAATTATTTTTAAATATTGTATTTATTATAAGACATTTTATTACAAAATTCAGTATTGAAACGTTTTTCAGAATGGAGAATCGAAATATGTTTATGTTTTTGTCGTAAAATGTAGAGGAGTCCCCTGCAGTCCTTTCTTAGGTTCAAAATGTCATAACCTTTTTTTCCCGGTATATTATAATTTTATTACTGATTTTTTTCTTCCATATTTTTTGTTTAAAAAGGTATATCTCATAAATATTTCTACGAACAACCGTTTCTGAGATATTTCAGATTAAACATTTTCCATGCAAAAGTTTGCCATTACATTTATTCACTTTATCTAGGCAAACTGGTAATTCCCATAAGGCCTGTTCAAAATGCTACCACAAATTCTTTGGTATAAAGTACAATGATCCATTGTAATGTACCTTAGTCCAAAGGTTACTGGTTTGCAATATATAGGGTGTCAAATTTTCCATTTATTTTTTAATTGGACAACCTGTATCTCGCAAACGATCAACTTTTAACTAAGGTAAATGGGGTTAAATCGTTGTATTTTGGCGTAAGACAATTGTGGGACCAATTTGATACAAACCTTTTGTGGAACCTGGGTGGCATAAATAAAGCGTAAAGGAATATGCTAAGGAATTTTTTTTGAAACTCTTATTCTAAAATATTTCTGAAACAGTTGCTCGCAGCGATATTTATCAAGTATACCTTTTTTGTGCAAAAATATAGGAGAATAACAATAATCTACTAGAATCATTATATACCGAGGCCAAAAAAGTAATAACATTTTGAACAAAAGAAAAGTACTGCAGGTGGCTCCCCTAAATTTAACAACAAAAATATTAGTAGCTTTCGCTTTATTACTTTAAAAACCCATATACCAAATTTGGTAAAAATGTCCAATATTACATAAAATATATTAAAATACCTAAAATAAAATAAAAACTTTGACACCCTGTATCTTGCAAACGATAAACTTTTGACCAATGTAAATTGCGTCAGATCGTTGTATTTTAGGCCCAAGTCTATGGTAGTATATAACTTGCCCAAATTTTAAGTGGTGTCTATAACTTTTTTATTTTCTAACTTAAAAAATGATTCAAAAGCCAACTTGTACAGTGAATTATCAAGTTTAAGGATTACGCAAAACAATTTTATTAACAGAATATATTGACATAACTTACTTTTTTTTAACGAGACACCCTGTATATTATACCACCGTTATAAAAGTCTTTTAAAGGGCTTTACAAAAATACTACATTTGATATATCTATCTTTAATAGTTTCTGAAATTTAACCCTTTAAATTCAAAAATATAATAGATATAATTTCCATTATATCTACAGTCTAACCTTAGTCCTGTAGGTAGGTATAGTGGAATTTCGGACACTTCAGGTCATTTAAGGAAAAACGCTAGGCCCCGTCGATTTTTAATATTGAGGGAAAATATTTTTTTACCACTTTCACCTCCTGAACTGCAACCGTTAGCAGGTCACCCCCAAAATTTTAAATGGAGGGGTCGTAGAGCAAGATCCCAGGGCCCCCACACCTAATTTATTTTCTCATAAATAAAATATATCAAATAAATGTAGGGCTAGTATATACCATGCGTGTATGCATATTTTCTAGCTTAAGCCCACGGCCAATTTACAGGTACCCTGCGCTAAAGGTAGATAAAAATAGTACTTACTTTTATTAAAATTTCGGTGCTAATTTTTATGAATGTATATTTTAGAAAATAATAATAACAATTTATAATTAATACTCGTCTGATACCAGACTCATTTTGGCGGCCATAATTTATAACAGGCGCTTTAAAACTTCCATAAAAATAATGTAACTTTACTTACAATCTTAGTCTTGATTTTTATATATAGTACTTAGAAAATTAATTCAATAATAATTTTGACAAATAGAAAAATTTTAAGTGTTAAAACAGTACTTTTAGGAAAATTGGTAGCATGGTTAATAACTAAGAAATACAAAATTTTACTTTCATTCGTATTATACAGGGAGTTAAAACTAAAAATTCTTAAAAGTAAATTACCTTAATTTTTAAAAATATATAGTGTTCTATCTGTAGAGAATTTAATTTAAAGTAAAAATGTAAAGTCAAAGCATAAAAGTGAAAAAAAACGTTTTTGTAAATTATTTACACAACACAACTTAAATAACGGGCAAAGAAAGCAAAATTAAAATATAAATTTTATTTTATTTTAATTGCCTACTTAGTCAAGTTAATGCGTATTGTAAAAAATTGACAAACATGTGTTTTTTACTTTAATTTTTATTTTTTTAATTTTAACTTAAAATTTAATTCTCTACGACTTTACTTATACAATACTGTTCTATTTTTAAAAATAAAAGTACTTTACTGTTGAGAATTTTTCATATTTTTAGTTATACCTTGCCCTGTATAATACCAATCAAAGTAAAATTTGGTATTTATTAGTTTTGGACCATAGGACCAGTTTTCCTAAAAGGACGATTAAACACTTAAAAATGTTTCATTTGTCATCTTGTAACACCTATTCTGGGACACACTGTATATTTTTAATTATGCGGTAATTATTGGTATTAATAAATGTAAACATTTTTTTTTATTATTACGGAAGACCAATTGGATTAATAATTAAATTATAAATCCCAAATTTTATAAAACTATCTACAATCACGATCGCGTTCATATACATAGTAAGTCTTTGTGTGTGTCTGGGGAAGTGTTAGGCCTCTCTGATTGGTCTGGCTCCTTGCAAAAATTATTATTAAATTAGTTTCCTTTGTATTATAAATAAAAATTAAGACTGAGATTGTAAGTAAAGTTACATTATTTTTTTGGAAGTTTTAAAGCGCCTGGTATAAATTATGGCCGCCGAAATGAGTTTGGTATCAGACGAGTATTAATTATGAATTTTTAATAATATTTTCTAGAATATACCAAAAAATCAGCACTAAGTTTTTAAGAAAATTAAGTACTATTCTTACTACTATTATGAATTCTTAATATTATTTTCTAAAATATACATTCATAAAAATTATCACCGAGATTTTAAGAAAAGTAAGTACAATTTTTATCTACCTTTAGCACCTGGTACCTGTAAATTGGCCGTCGGTTCAAGCTAGAAACTATGACAAGCGTCTAGCCCCTTGGAAGCAACTATTGATCCTGGCTTTATTTATAATTTTTTAACAATTTTTTTGTTCGAAATCAATAAACCTAATGACTTTCACCTAAAAATAACAAAAAACTGCAAAATAATCCATAAATATAGTTTTTTATTTTCTGAATATTTTCAAGGCAGCATTGGAAAAATCCCAAAAATTCAGTTTTTCCTAATATCTGGGTAATGATTATGTTTACAAAAAAGATATATAGCCTTTACGATAAAGCTTTTACAACTGCATCTTTTGTATTACAAACTTTTTATAGTGTCCTTTAGTTTTTGAGATATTTATGATTTTACTTTTTCTAAAATATTTAATTTCTCAAAAACTATAAAATACAACAAATCTTATTAAACAAAAAATATAGACAATTAAAATGCCCATCTTAATTGTTATTTGACAAGATTGCATAGCTTAAATAATAACACAGACATAAAAGAAAATGTGATTTTTAATAAAATTTTTAGCTGAAAATGCTAAAAATAGAGATTTTTTATTTATAATATTTTTACCAATATTTTTGTTCAAAATCAATAAACCTAATGACTTTAACCTAAAAATAACAAAAAACTGCAGAATAATCCATAAATATAGTTTTTTCCAGGATCCAGGATCAATAGTTGCTTCCAAGGGGCTAGACGCTTGTGAAACTATGCATACATGCATGGTATATACTAGCACTACATTATTTGATATATTTTATTTCTGAGAAAATAAGTTAGGTCTGGGGGCACTGGGATCTAGGACTATAGAGTGATACCTTATCTTTAAAGGTCTCTTGACCCTGATTACAACTGCCAAGTTTATAAGTTAATTATTTCCGTTGATGTGACAGCTTGTCAAAATTTTGATGTAACTCTTTAATGTATAATATTAAATTACTCGTAATCAGCACGCTACTTTAAACTTGAAGGGCCTTATGATATCGTCGTAATAACGATATTTAAAATAATATATTAAGCTTGCTTTTACAGGTAATTTAATATTATACATTAAAAAATAAAAATCAAATTTTGACAAGCTGTCATATCAACGAAAATCATTTTAGAGACTTCAAACCTTTTAGTTTTAATCAGGGTCAAGAGACTTTTAAAATAAGATATTATTATTTCCCGTTTCAATTTAAAATTTTGGGGGTGAGTTTCACCTCTACTAGATGGTTGCAATTCAGGAGGTGAAAGTGGCAAAAACATATTTTCCCATAAGATCAAAAACTGACGGATCCGAGCGTTTTTCCTTAAATAACCTAGAGTGCCCAAAATTAGCTCTGTTTCGTTTTCAAATGGCCACCTGTATACTATTTTTCAGATTTAAATGGTCATATTTTCAAAACTATTGAAGCTAGATAGGTATATCAAATGTGGAATTTTTGTAAAGCTCTTAAAAGACCTTTTACGAGTGGTATCATACACAGGGTGTCCCATTAAAAAAAATAAGTTATGTCAATCTATTATTTTAATAAAATTGTTTGTGCAATCTTCATACCAAAAAACCTTGCTAATTCACTGTACAAGTTGGTTTTTAGATCATTTTTTTAAGTTTAGAAAAAAAAGTTATAGACATTTAAAATGTGGACAAGTTAGATTGGACGCACTATACAGTCCTTTTAGAGACACCTTGTGTATAGTCAGTCATCTGTTTACTGGATAAAAACTATTTCATATTAAATACAGAGTTCAAGAAAATACTGGAATTTTAGGAGGTAATTCCTCATTGAAAAATATGAAAAAGTTCCTATAAACATAAGGGTCCGAAAGTATAGTTTCCAAATTCTTAGGGTGTCCAACATTTTAGGTTCAACATTCAATAAACTTTGTCTTCAGTTGTGCTTCCCACTTTTTAAAATGTCATTAGATAGTCCTTAAAAGGAGATTAAGTTGGGAAAGTAAAAATTAATTTTGCTCTTTAACTCTTTTGCTCAGTAAATCTGATCAAAATTTAAATTCCATCCCAAGAAACATGCAATAAAGTGGTTTTATTTTGTTCTCGAAAACGAAGCAGATACAAAAAAATTTCAAGAGATAAAAAAGTTGTATTTTCAGTTGCTTATTTAAAAAAAAAAAAAAATAAAAAAGTTATAAAAAAGTCAGTGGCGTGCGTTTTTATACAATTATTTTCGACAAGGAGTCCTGAGGACGCCACTGGACTTAATAATTTAATTTAATTATACCGAAACTTAGGCCCATACTAGAAATAACGCGAAAAATTTCGAAAATCGGTTTCAGAATTATTCAAGATAATTACAAAAGAAATATTTTTTTAAAAAGTTTAACACCCTGTATCTTGGAAACTATGCATTTTCGGAACCGTGTTTATAGGAACTTTTTTTCATATTTTCAATGAGAATCACCTCCTGAAATTGTACATTGCATTTTCGAACACCCTGTATAGTATTTAAAGAGATAGCATCACCATGGAGTTGCTTAACCAATTATAGTCAATTTTATAAATAATTAGAAAAAATAACTTTAAATTTCACCCTATATAGTGTTAATTTTTTTATTCTACATGGACCACATGGACATGGATACTAAAATATTACACAATTTTTTTCAATTTTATAAATAAAGCCGTGGAAAATTTTTAAGTTTAAAAATTTATTTTGGTCACATTGTTTTATTTAATAATACATACCCATTTCACTAACTAGCATCTGGCAAAAAATAAGGGTTGCCGTTCTACAAGGTAAATCAAAAATCTTAGGTTATTTTAAAAAAATAAATATGATTTTTGGCAACCCTATGGCGATACCTTATTTGTTTAAACATTATTTTTCATATAAAACAAATTTTTATCCGGTAAACATATGGGTAAAGATCGCTTCCTATTCGTACTAAAATATTTAAGGTTTTAAGAAAAAAACTGTTTCTTTACAAAGAACTGAAAGAAAAAATATGTGGGTCTATAGTAAGAAATGACAGTTTTAGATCCTTGTTTGGTATATGTTTTGCCTGTTCTCCTTCAAATACGTTAGTTGCCAAAAAACAGAGATTTTTAAATTAAACGGCTTATAACACGCACGAATAAAAAAAAACCCTAAATATAAGTATATCCATTTCCCGACAAATCGATCGCTTGACTTTTTTTATATGACCCATAAATTGATATTAACTATAATTAGGAGTTCTATAACATTGAGTGGGGAAGAACAGATGTTTTTCCGGTATTAAATATTTAAAGTAACAACTGGATCTATTTCTTTGGATATATTATTTATATAATATGTAAGGGATGATATTTATGAAGCTTCGTTTATTTATTACAGGTATTTAGATCTAAAAAGTTTTTCGTTTTGTGTTTTTAAGACTTTATAGTCACGCGACCCCGTTTTTACTCGTTAAGGTCTATAACGACCGCTCTCTCTGTGACTATTTTAAAAGATTTTTTTGTTTTAAAATGGCAATATAATTTTGAACTTTGTCTCAAGACAAAAAAGTATTTTTCCTACGACCACATGTGAAAATAGTAAATAGCACACTGTTTTCATGCATAGAAAATGCGTTTTATCACACTAGTGTTGCAAAGTACTTTACAACACTAGTGTTGCAAAGTATAATATGAAGCTGTCATCGCTGTCATTGTTATTTAAAATAAATTTGGAGTTATCAGCCTGTTAATGGGATTTACATTGATAAACCCATGCACTATTTTTTAATGAGGACCTTTTTTAATTCTAAAATGATGAAAAGCTACTAGATAGGTGATTTTTGATATAAAAATATTGTTAAACAGTATAATATATCAAAGTAAGGAAAAGTATATATCACCCTAGTGATGCAAAGTTTTCAATTGTTTTCTTATTTTTTCTGTGAAGACAAACAACTTTTTTTTTTGAGAATAACTTGTGGTCGTAGGAAAAATAGTGTACATTACTTGTGTGAAAAACTCTTTCTTACACTCGTGGTTTTGTCGCACTCGGCTGACGCCTCGTGCAACAATATTCCCACTCGTGTGAAATAAGTCCCCAGCAAACGGCAATGTACATTTTTATATTGGCATTGATGGTAAAGCATTGGCAATTGGTGGCAATATTATGCCAACATCTAACACGTATTAAAAAGTCAACCCTAAATAAACACTTAATTGCCAATAAATTTTACATGCAGGCGAATTGCCGGCAAGCATACAAAAATGGCGGCATACCAATCCTGATTAAATAAAGCATGCCTTTATGTTGCGGGCAAATAATTATTCAATTTTTGAAGGCAAACCTTCAACCCATATTCATACTTATCCAACCATATTATTAACATTGGTATTTAACTAACATTAGAGCAATTTTTTTGATCTATTTTATTTATAATGGCAGCTAAACAACATTATTTTATGTTTTTTACCTAATTTAAAGGAAATGGCCTTTTCATAACATTTTATTGTTAAAAATCATGCAAATAAAAATTAGGTCAAACAAAATGTTTATTATGTATTTTGGAGCGAATAAATATAAAATGATGGTAAAATTAGCTACGTTAATTTGGACCGAAGGTGACCGCTTTGTGCATTTGTTCTCTACGTGGTTTTCTAGCTTTTTAGTTTCTTTTTTAAAGAAAAGAGTTTTTAATAGACATAATTAAGTGTATTCATTACCTAATAAGTGTGTGTTGTGTGATTAATTGGTGATTGCTAGTCGAGAAGGCAAGATATTCAAGTAGACTGTTAGGAGCTGTAAACATTTTGTTTAAAACCTTATTAAAAGTTTTAAAGACGTGTTGATAAAAAATATTATATATATTTAATAGTTTTTTGACATACCGATAGATGGCGTAATGGACATACATGGTAATCGCCTAAACGGTAACCATTAGACACAAATAATTCGAGAGCAGTGTGCGGTAGGTGATCTCACTTAGCTTTGAAAGAAATATCTTCGGCTAGTGTAAAAATCTGCATCTCCAAGTTGGACAGTGCACCGAGAGATGCTACTTTGCATTGCAAGGAAATTGCATGCAGTAAGGAGCTTTTTCCTATTTTAATTTTTAAATAAAATATCGAATTATTTTAGCTTTTAAAAAAGTATATGCGACAATTTTCGTCAATAAGACGTCAGCTTGCTGCTTGGGAGTATCTGCATTTGCCCACTTTCGTGTCTTTTTGTTATCTGTTTGCCAATAACTTATTAATGATGAATGCCATCATCCTAAATGTATTTTTATCATAACTTATTAATGACGGATGCCATCACATTGTCTGCAACACGTGGCCTAATAACGGCCAATTGCCCACTTTCGCGTCTTTTTGATACCTTTTGCCAATGCCTTGCCATTATAGAGTGTTGGCAATGCCAGTAAATTAAATGTACAGCGCCGGCAAAAAATGTTACATGGGTCAGTTTCCACCCTTGTAATGTAAAATACTATATATGGGTGTTTATGATTTTCTTTACAACCGTGTATGTAATGTTGACATTTCCGACTTTTTTTGAAATTGACACTTTTCTGACTTTCACTTTCATCTCTCAGAGGCAGTGGCGGCGCCAGCTTTATTTAAAGTTGGGCGTTACCCGGCAGAGAAATTTAGAGGGTGGGCAGTAAAATGTGTAGTGCAATATTGTTATTATATGAATACAGGGCGTTTTAAAATTCAGTACAAATATTTTAAAACTCATTTTTAAGGTTCCATAAACTGAAAACAAAAACCCCCTCCAACCTGCAATCATCGCAAATTGGGTTAAAAAAACTGCGCCAACATTTTCGCATCAAATCTCACGAAAATTTGCACATCCCTATCAGTTAAAAAGTTGTATTTATTTTATGTCTTAAAAAAGGTAAAAACTTTCACCATAGGGGGTATTAATCGGGTAAAGCCTGTTGATGACCAAAATTTTACGTGTAAGATCAATTTTAAAAAGTAAGCTACCCCAGGATAATGGCCACAGAAAAATTCAAATATTTGTTTTTTTGCATTTTTTGATAAAATAAACGGTTTACGAGAAAATTGTTTGCTTAGTAGGCTGTGTAAACCAAAAATATCTTACTACCAGCCCAAGTCATATATACAGTGAGAATCTTAAAGAGTCCCCTCCTTTATCTTTTGAATGGGACAAGTTATTGAGATCGGGTAAAATTTGGGTAAAAGCGTGTCTCTTAAACTACTTTTTGACATAAAAATAATTTTGGTTTAAAAGGCACTAGCAACTTTTTTTTCAAAGGGCAAGAGGAATAATGTGGCACTTTGTTCTAACGGCCTTTTGATTCTCTATTCATCACCATTTTATGTTTAAAAATCGGTCCAGTCGTTCTAGAGTTACAGGCGTTTAAAGTTTAACGCCAATTTGTACATACATTGCGGTTTTTAAAAGTTCTCTCTCCCTTAACTTTTGAATGGGTCAAGAAATCGAGATCGGGCCGTTCTAGACTTACTGGCCAATTTCATTAAAACCGCACTGTTTGTACGGTATTTAAGCCAAACTTTAAACGGTTCTAAGTGTAGAACGGCTGGGCTGATTTTCAAAAACATAGCGGCGTTAAGTAGACAATTATAGGGCCTTTTTTTAACGTGGTTCTACATAAATCTCATTTCTATTTGAAAAAAACAGTAAAGTGGTAACTATTTTAATATCATCACTGTATTTTATTTTGTTAATAAATGATATACCTATGGTCATTAAAATTTTAAATAAATACACATAATTGAGGGAAAAAAATTTGTAATTTTTAAACATTTTATAAGGGTATTTTATTTTATATTTAAATTTTACACTAAAATCCGTTTCTAATGACGTAACGCCACATACAGGTAATTTTTACTATTGCGACCATAGATCATTTATTCAAGAATTCCATGATTCGGATTACTTGAATATGAGCTGACTAAATAATTTATACAAATGAAATGGTTTTTGAACATGACTTTGTTGCGTTCAATTAGCTGGTTGGGCGAGAGCAATTTAAGTTAGGCGCTCGCCACAACGCGCCCACCCCTGGCGCCGCTACTGCTCAGAGGGAGTTAACTTTCCTCCCGTAGGTGAAAAGTAAAATAAAGTAAAAGTATTTCTAGCAAGCGTCGCAAAAATTCAAAAATTCACCAACTTGACATCTTGTCTGATATTATAACCATTTCTGTGACATCTTAACCCTTTGTTTTACACTAAGCCGGATTCACCGGACACGGGACAGAGTGATAAAAGTTATATGGAGCCTTTGGGTTTGCCGACTTTCCGGATTCTTAACATGTGAAAAGTCTCATAAGAATCCATACACGGTATAGCGTCGGTCCGTCGTCCGGTTTCCGCTAATGTGAAAGGGCAGTTAGTTTTGGTTAGTCCATAAATTACGTGAGGCGTTTTTCACATTCTTGGACCTCCCCTCACCTCTTAGTAACTCTTTAAAAAAATTAGTTAAGTGAAAGCAAATTTGTAAATTTTTCCTGGATTTCAATTTTTTTTATCTGGGTAACTTCAGATTTATTTGCAAGTACAAGCACAGTACCCTAAAATTTAACAAATATGCTTTTTGTATATATGATAGGTGTATTAATAATTTCGTGCTAATAATTATGTTTTATTAAGTGCACAAAAACTTTGTTAAAGGTTTTAAGAAAGTGAAGATAGATAATAAATATATTTCAAAATACAAAATAAAAAAATTTAATAAAAACTTGAACAGGGGGTCATAATTTATTATTCAGGAATAATTTTTAATTTTAAATAACTCTTCTTTTACCATTTTGATGTATTTCATAAAATAAAGGTACTTTTTTACTACTGTTATAAAATGTATACATTATTAATGTTATTTTAGACAGGTAATATGGCTTATTATTACCCACGGTCTTGACACCCACATCCATTACCCACGGCCATCATAAGGTGCTTTAAATGTGCAGAAATACGATAATTTGTATATGTTTTCGATAACCTAATTTCTGAATATGAATCTTCGGCCAATGTTACTATTTTTTAGTCGTCACATATACGTAAATAATATCTAATTGGTACGTAAAATCAACTAATAATCCTTTCGATAAAAAATTTGCTGTAGGTTATAATGACGCGTATTTCATTACTGACACTTTTGCAAAAAAAAAATTATTGTTTGTACTGTTATATCAATAGTCGTAGAAAAATTATAGTATGCAACTTGCATGTAATACTAATTTTCGTCTAGTACTCATACTCGTGGAAAATAAGTAACAATTCGTGCTCGTACCATAATATACTATTATTCTTAGGCAGTTTTCAATCTTTTGACCTACCCTGTATACCATTAGACTTTCAATAAATCTATATACTAGTAATACAGGTTGAGACCCGGCATTAACTTTTACACACAAAAACACACATAAAACTTTTTGACAAATTGATAAAAAAGGGTTTTATTTGTTGCACACTTAATGAACCACACTGTGTACTTTCATTTTTATTTCACACAATATTTTTAAAAGTGACGTCTTTTCGCACGCACCATAATAGCCCTGTTCCTAGAACAATCACAAACCAATCAGCGCCAATCGGGTATTATTATTTAGTCAGGTGACTGGTTGCCAACTGGTCACCAGGCGTATTCGTAAAATCTGATTGGTGCTGACTAGTTTCTGATTTCTCTACGAACAGACGTATAGCTTGTAGAAAGCAAACCCTCTCTTACGTTAATTTTTGTAGAAACTTTTATATTATCAGTTTCTTTTCCATAAATAAAAAAAAGACCCGTAAATAAAATATATGGGGCCAGGTGAATAACGCTAAGAAAAAGTATTTACTTAATTGGGTAAAAATAAATAAATTATACAAATTTGCATGAGCAAAATAAAAACAAGTCTATGGTAATTAGTTAAGCACTTTTTTAACATTATTCACCTGGCCCACTAAATACAAAAATACGAGTTTGCATCAATCTTTAAAAAGGTAACAAAAATAATTGCGTTATTTTAAATAATACCCTTAAAAAAAAAAGAAAAATTTAACTTTTTTCCAATATACCTACAGTGTGTCCACGGATTTACTTAGCTATATCTGTTTTTTTTTAATTTTTAATACTTCAAAATGTTATTCTTCATAAAAACTTTTGCTTCGTCTGAAAGGCTGATAACCTATGATAAAAATTGCCCTATGATATACAGGGGGCCAGGTGAATAAAGTTTACAAATTTGCATGAACAAAATAAAGATATTTCTATAGTAATAGCATTTGCTTAACTTAACCTGGCCTAGGGTGTTTGAAAATCAGAAAATAAAAACAAAATTAAAAATATACTTTTTAAAAATCCTATAGGTTTTTTTCTTACTGCTTATCATTACTTGAAAAAATTAGTTGTTAACTAAAATAAGTGTTTTTGTTTTATAAATAATTAATTTTAGATTTTATATGCATACAATATCAAGTAAATTTAAAGTGTATGTAAGTAGCAAACAAAAAGTAACGATTTTTTCAAAAAAGTTAAAAGCTTTATTACTTTTTCACGCTATTTAAATAAGTAGTTAAAAATATTTATAACTGATTCCTTTTATTTCCCAAAATAACATTTTCATAATTTTGAATCTCTTTGTGTATTAAAGGGTGATTATTTTTAACGCTTTTATTCTAAAAATATATATATTTTTCACATAATTAAAAACAATTTAAAAAAAATGTAACATTAACAATTTTCTCAAGAAACCATAACCAAAAGCAAAAAAAATTAATACACACTTTTGCATACTTTTTTACGCTTTTAAATTAGGTAGTCTCTCTGGTTTTTTTTATTTTTCAAAGTAATATTTTTGCGATTTTGAAACACCTTACATATCCTACGGCGAATTTTATTATAGCTTTTAGCAATTGAGACGAAGCACAAATTTTTATAAAGAATAACTTTTATTCGAAATATTAAAAATATTTTTTTACAGATATAGTTAAGCCCATCAGTGGACACACTGTAGTTGAGATACTTTTTTGAAAGTTATCTTTTTAATATGACAATAAAAAAAGTAAAAATAAAACGTAAAATAACAAAATACTTATCTTTTAATAATTTCTGGGTAGTTAAGGTAACTTCTGAACGATGACACTCCACTGACTGACACTCTATATTGAATAAAAGGATGAAACAACTAAAGTATTTATCGGGTTTCATCCCCTATATAAGTAGTACCCCCTCCACCCCGTCTGGTATAATACCAAAGCCAATATTGCATTTACCTTGTATTTATCGACAATAGACTTTATAATTAAATTAAATTAAATCTAACATAGCCTACTTTGTCTTTTAAACATATTAAATCTTCAGATTAAAGTTGCTTCTTAAGGGATACTTAAACCTGATTTTGTCATTGCCTGATCTTAATTTAAAAGTATATGATTATAAGATTATTTAGTGTCTTTTTATTTTTATAAATGTTATAGCTTACATTTGGCTTTTTTTTTTTAATCGCAAGGTATTTATTAAAATTCAAACAGGGTGATGAATATGAAGTGTGTCCCAGGATAGGTGTTACAAGAGGACAAATGGACCAAAAATTTTGGAATTTCTAAACGTTCTTTTGGGAAAACTGGTCGCATAGTCCAAAACTAATAAATACAAAATTTTACTCCAATTCATATTATACAGGGCGAGTTATAAATAAACATATGAAAAATGGCCAGACATTAACTACTATTATTTTTAAAAATAGAACAAAATTGTATGTAAATGTTGTAAAGAATTGAATTTTATGTCAAAATTTGAAGTTAAAGTATGAGAGTAAAAGAAAATGTAATTGTAATTTTTTACCTTACTCATTACAACTTAAATAATGGGCAAGAGGAAGCAAAATTTAAAAGAATGTTTAATTATTTTATATACATTTTTTTAAATTAGATGCCTTAATTGAAGTATTTTAAAAACTGTAAATGCATAAAATTGACAAAAATAAATATTTTTTTTACTTTAATTTGTTGACAATTTTGTCATTAAATTCAATTCTCAACAATATTTAGTAACAAAATTTTATCATATTCTTAAAAATAAAGGTACTTTAATTTTGGTTATTTTTTACATGTTAGGTTATAACTTACCCAGTATATTACCAATGCGATCAGTTTTCCCAAAAAAACCTTTAAGATTTCCTATATGTTTGGTCCATTTGTCCTCTTGTAACACCTATCTTGGGACACACTGTATGTACAAAATTTGGTGACACTTTTGACATTAAACAAGGTCGATTAAGGCCAACTTATTATCACCACTTTGGAAAAAAGAGTTACATAACTTAACAAAACTTACATTTGAGAAAATGGCCTAAACAAAAAAAGTAATTTCTGGTCACATTTGGTCAGCAAAGACGTCATAAGATGACGACAAAATAACGTTAAATTGACCTCCCTAAGTCACAGACAAAAGAGGTCCCGTTAATGACGTCATAATGACGTCTTTAAGATGACGAAAAATTGACGCATGGACTTTTTTAAAAAGCTAAAATGATATGATATTCTATTTGAAAAATTGAAATAGGAAAAAACTCCTTTCTGCTTGCAATTTCCTTGCAAGCAAGTAATGCAAGGTCGCTTCTCTCGGGACAATGTCCAACCTGGAGACGCAGATTTTTACACTAGCCGAAGATATTTCTTTCAAAGCTAATTGAAATCACCAACCGCAGACTTGTCTCGAACTATTTTGGTCTCATCGGTACGGTGTAGGCGATAAAAGCGAAGATGTTGAATAAACGTAGTAGTTTATTGTCCATTACGCCATCTATCGGTAGAGTTTTTTCCTATTTCAATTTTGTAAAATTATTAGTCTTATTTTTCTGTCATATGATATTTCGGTTGGGTTTTGACACGAATCATATAATTTCACAAAATTTTTCTGGCGGGTTTTCTAAACATGACGTCATTAGATTTTTATGAGCTAGTATGATGAAAAGCGATCGTCGAAAAGACGAACACTTTAACGACGTCAAAAACACGTCATTAAAATGACGTTAAAATGACGCTCATACTTTGATTCTGATGACGGCCTCATGACCAAAAATGACTTAAAAATGACGTGTTTATAAAAAAATTAGCATTTATCATTTAATGTTAGCATTTAACATTTAAGATTTGGCATTTAGTAATTTAGACACTGTTTATAAAAATTAAAAAAAAAGTTGTTTGATCAAATGCGCAGTGTAACAATTCATCTAGGATCCTTGAGTTTGGTCGAGCGAGTTTAAGAAGTGTACTGTACATGTCAAGAGACATCCTGCTTGTACGTAAGAGGTGATTTTTCTTAATTATTGCACAAAAATATGCTACTGCAAAAGCTTTCGATGTTTATTTAAGTTAATCTTTAGCTTTATCTTTCAAAAGTGGCTGAAGGGGCAGATTTGTCACGCAGATCGATGTTTACCAAATAGTGCCGATCAAAACAATAATAGAAACCAAAATTATCAAATTATGACAGTACAGAAAACGCTCTGACATGCGAGTCGAATTTTCATTTAGCATTTAATTTAAGAAGATAAAAGTTGGTCAACTCTTAAATGATAAATGTTAAATCCTAAATGTTAAATGTGTTTATGAACGTCTACATGAATCACCATAAGCCGAACTTTTGTTAAATTCCAAATGCTAAATGTTAAATGTTAAATTAAATGCGCTTTATTTTTTTTTAAGTTGGTTTAATTCTTTTAACAAAGTGTTTATTTTTCGCTTTTTAATTTATTTTTGCTTTCTAATTTATTATTATTACTATGCAAATCGGTAAACATACTCTTAACAACACTAGTACTTCTTTCAAAGACTACATTAAAAAGTACAAAGACGTGTAATTTGATTGGTTTGAAATGTTACAAACGGTCAAATCTTTTGTTTTAATTTCTTAATAAAACGAATTAAAAAAAACTAACGAGAACTAACCATGACCCCCAATGTCAATCAATCAAATGACAGGTCCCTGTGCTTTTTACTGTAGTCTCTCTTTCAGTTCGGTAAAAAGAGTAAATTTTGTTAAAGGATGTAATAGCAATTTGTAAACTGCCCTCGTATTATTATAATATTTGCTTAACGTTACACCAATAGGTGGCTGCTATTACAACTTTGTCGCACGAACAACGTACGGCAGAGAGAAAACAATAGGTCTAAGTACCTTTCTCTCTTGCGATCCTGACTAAATTTTTGTAATGGACCACCGCGAAAGTGCACTCTTTCAAATTAAAAAAAAATAAAATTGGTCCACAAACGCCGGAGTAAACGCATAGTGCCGCGTCCAGACTTGCAACAATTCACCGCGCCGCTCCACGCCACATACCCCGCACGTGGACGGAATTCACGTCGTTTCAAGAGCGTGGCGAATGATTTGCCGGTGATTCCGAGCTTGTTGTTCTTTTGGCGTCAAAGAGCGAGCAAAGAGGTTGGTTAGTTTAGACGGATTTTTGGCGAATTGTTGGCTAATATACACACAAAAAAAACATATATGGCGAATTAGGAACCTCCTCGTTTTTAGTCAGTTAAAAAGAAGCTTATCTGCTCTTGCAAAAAGTATAACAAGAAAAATGGAGAGATTATTAATTTTTTTATTAGATATTACACAAATATTTTTATTTAACTTATTTTAACTTACTCAAAAACATTGGCAGCCCGATATAAAACATAAATATTATTTTATACTAATTGGTAATCATCAGTCGTAATTAAAATCTTTTGTTTAAATTGGTATTCTTGAAAATTAAAATAAACAATAAAAATTGGTAGACAAGTAAAGATAAACTATTATTATTAGTATTTATCAGTTTGTTATCAGTGAACCAAAAAGGGTTTCAAAACAAGCACCAATAGATTGATGCTAAATTGTTCTTAGAATACTATACATTTAAAATCAATTAACAATCAAATTATCAATCAATAAATTATTTTTAAATGAGAAAAAAATCAATTGCCCCATACGGTTGCAACTTTATGGCTGCGGTTACACTGCAAGCGAATTCACGCCAACTTGCCTTGGCGCGAAAAGTCGCAAATTCGCGCGAACGAACACACCTGTTGAAATACATGCAAGTGGTTCCAGTACAAGCAAATTTTTCGCGAGAAGTTGTCGCTAAAATAATTGTCTTTGCTAGAAGTTTAAACGAGTTTGTTTTGTTCGCGCGAACTGCATTGTATCTTTTTAATTTTTTGTGTATATGTTTCGTGTATTTTAAGATGAATACTGAAAATTTGATTTTCCTTAGATTTTCGTAATGGATCAAAAAGCATGCAAAAGCTACCATAAAAGTAGAAAGTGAATTAAAATTATAATATTTTTTGGCGGAAATAATTTAAACGATTTTAGTATCGACTTTTCAGGAAAATAAAATTCTTCGTCAATATGCATATTTTCAAGTGGTTACTGTTTGTTTTTGTGTTTATTTTACATTATGTAGGTATGTGATTGTCACGCGAAAATCACTAATAGCGAATACTACGTATTGTTGACGTGAATTTGGGTAAGACGCGGAAATTCGCGTGGAATTCGCTTGCAGTGTAACGGCAGCCTAAGGTACCGGGTGTCAAGGACCCCGCTCAATCCTTATGGACAGTGGCTTTCGGTTAAATTTAAAAATGATATGTTGTAGATCTTGATGCCTTGAATAAATGTTCTCGTGGGCACAATGTGTAATCGCCTCTAGTTTTATAGTTATAGAGCCTCAAAGTTGGATATTTGTCAAGTTGAGGTTTCGAGTACTTCCTATGATTTTAATTTATTTTTGTCTTCCTAAAGCTTTTTCAATTTTTTTTTGCATTTCTATAGGTTATATTGTTGAATAGTAAAATATATGAAAAGTTTTTATATAGAATATTTCTTATGGCAGTGGTATCAAAACGTATAAAATTATTATTAAGTTGCTAAAAATGCAAAAACTCAAAAAATTACATTTTGGCTGATAAAAAGAACAAATGGTCAGATTTTAATAATTTTTTGAACTATTATTGTGCAGACTTAGACCAAAGATATAAACATATTTTAGCAGCGTTAAAATATACAGGGTGAAAAAAACAAGGCGGTCTTGGAGTGTCATTTTACTATGCTATATAAGTTTACATTATATACTTCAGCAAATAAAGAGATCAGTTTTATTAACTTATTAAAACGTATACAGCTCAAAAAGTGTAAATTTTACGGCAATATTTGCCTTCTAATTTTTTTATGGCCATATTTCCAAAATCCTTAAAGGTAGACATATTCAATTTGGTATTTGTGTAACGCTTTTTGAACAATACTTTTATTGGTTATATCAATATACTGCTTGAGCAAGCAGTTTTGGTACATCGGCGAGTAATAGAATAAGAAACAAGCAGTATTAGTCACGCATGTTTACATGCCGGGATTTAGATAGATTGTCTCTTTTCTCACATTGCCTATGTGTTATGTTATTTAGCTCAACCTGTATGTACAAAGCAGTCTATTTAAAAAATTCATACTTTTTGTCGTACTCTGAATATCTTAAAAGATAGAAGCATTTTATCTATACCACAGAATTAATCCAACAAAATAGTGTTTTTATTTCGTTAAAAATTAAAAAGGTTAGGAAATCATTTCTTTTTATTATCTGGGTTGGTTTGGCCTTTTATAATAGGTGTTTTGGCCAAGTTTCTATCCTAATGGAAATCAAAAATTATTTTTCAGTTTTAGATGACCATATTCTCAAAACTTTTCGAGATATATAGATTAAATTTGTTTTTAATCTTTTTAAATGATCTTTTTAATGGTGAGATAGCATGTAAGGTCTATATATATTTTGTCGTATCCTGTATATCATAAGAGCAGTGGAGACGCCAGCTTTTTTTAAGTTGAACGATATCCGGCAGAGAAATTTAGAGGGTGGGCAGCAAATGTGCAGTGCAATATTGTTATTATATGAATAAAGGGCGTTTTAAAATTCAGTACAAATATTTTAGGAACGCATTTTTAAGGTCCCATAAAGTGAAAACAAAAACCCCTTTAACCTACAGCCATCGCAAATTGGGTAAAAATAAATCTTTAGTAATTGTCTATAAAATGGGTGCAACTCCAATTTTGACGATATTTGGTACAAGGGTTTTTTAGAGGCGCTGATCACGAATCTGAAACATTTCGATCTTGAGATATCATCATCAAAGTTAAAGTAAACTATCTATTTTCACTTTATTTTCCCTTCTTTTTGCACACAATACTTGATTTTAAGCTGAAGTGGCACACAATATTTAATTTTCAATCGGAGCAAGTTATGGTTGATGCGGTGAAGCATTGAAGTGGTTGCAGCATTTTAAAAGGAAATCTCCGCAATTTATGTGATAAAAGGTGTAAAATACATAGAAAATGGGGTTTTAAAAGGTAAAAATCAAATATTGTGAGTCACTTCAGCTTTAAATCAAAAATTGTGTGCAAAAAGAAGAAGAAATATTTATAGTTAAAATAAAATTAGTTTGATTTTCAACTTTGTTGATGAATATCTCGGGAACGAAACGTTTCAGAAAAGAAATCTTTCAGATTCGTGATCAGTGCCGCAAAAAAACACATGCTAAATTTCTTCAAAATCTTTCTAGACAATTACCAAATCGTTTATTTTAAACTGTGGCTACATATTCGCATCGAATACGAAAACATGAATATGCCTATGTTTTATTTATTGTCTATCTTAAAAAAGGTAAAGACCCAATTTTACACTGAGAAAAATCGGGTTTTTAATTTTTAGAAGTTAAGTTACACCGGCATAATGGCCGCAGAAAAATTCCAAATTTTTAGTTTCTTGCATTTTTGTTAAAAAACAAACGGTTGAGAAAATTGTGTGCTTAGTAGGTTGTGTAAACCAAAAAATATCCTATGTTACTACCACCTTTAGCGATATATATTTTATTTTGTTAATAAAGGATATATATTTGGTCATAAAATTTTAAATAGGTGAGAAAATTTGGAATGGTATATTTAAATTTTACACTTAAATTTGTTTCTAATGACATAGTGCAACATACTGGTAATTTTTGATATTGCGACCATAGATAATTCATTCAATAATTCCATGATTCGCATTACTTGACTATGTGTTGACTAAAAGGTTTATAAAAATGAAATGGTTTTTTGAACATGACTTTTTTGCGTTCAATTAGCAGGTTGGGCGCTCACCCAACCGCGACCTCCTCTGGTGCCCCCACAGAAAAATCCGATTATTTATGGGAAAAATACAGAATTAACCAAATAAATTGATATGCTTATTTATTTTGTAGAATAAAAAGTAAAAAAGTTAAAAAGGCGTTAATTTATAACTGAACACCCAGTACATTTAGGCTTCAACAAAATTAAATGGAAATTTATAATCTAATAGGTAATAGGAACATCATTCCTTTTAGTCAAAAAAATAAACCCAATATAATGATCCCTTCACGCTCTATTTAACCCATCCTATCAGATGTGAATATAAACACCCAACATTTTTAATTTAAAATGGTCGAGTCTTTTAACCGGAAGGAACATGAAGTGTGGATTTCTTCCTTCCGTTGTTGGAAACCCTGTAAATGAGATCTAGTTTTACTTTTACTACTGTACGGGATTACTGAGAAACCTTATTTTTTAAGTATTTAAAACAGTGTCGTCCTGTCTAAACTGGGTAAGTTTAATTAAGTAAAAAAATACATAAAAGGCGCAATGTTACTTTATCATTACCTCCTTATTACTTACTGAAGGGTACCCTATGAGTACACCAAGTGGGTAATGTAAAAGTTTGATTAGGACGAAAAATTAAAATGTGTTATTTTTCATTTTAATAATAATATAATAATATAATAATATAATAATATAATAATATAATAATATAATAATATAATAATATAATAATATAATAATATAATAATATAATAATATAATATTATAATAATATAATTTTATAATAATATAATAATTTAATAATAATAATAACTTAAATATCACTCGGTCTATATTTTTTAATTGGTACGTAACGTCTAGCAAAGTGTGGATCTCCAACCTTTTTAAGAGATACTTAAATTAAATGTCCGTCAGTAGTCTTGTTATTGGTCAAAATACAAAACAAAATGGCAAATTAACAGAATTTTTGACGTTCTTTAGGATTAATTATTGGAAAAAAAATAACAATGGCGTTTTCGAGTTAGAGAGTCAAATTTTTTATTTTAATGGAACACCATAAATATTTTATAATCACCATTCGCCAGATTTGGTAAAAAGTTAAAAAAAAAATACTACATTACAATCTCCTACAACCATAGGCTTGGTGCTTACAGTTTAGACCATTAGAGCTGTAGCTATATTAAAAATTTGGAATTGAAGATTTGAATGGCCATTAGACTGGCAAAAAAACGAAGTTATATTATTTCAAACGGCACAGCAAAAGTTTGATTTACGATGATAAAAAAATATTGTGAGAGTTATAGCTCTTAATATTTATTCAGAAGTGTATTATTGTGACTAACAGTTTTTGATAACAATCTTTGTTTTTAAGTGTGTATATGTTACGGGCAATTTGATAATTTCGGGCACCATTAATAATGGTCGGTCAGTATTTATAATGCCCGACTTAATTGAGCAATGTAATTAAAAAGCATGATTAATCACTTTTCTCGGCCATTATAAATAATGTCCAGCCTTTCTTGGAAAAAGTAATAAAATAGGTAAACTGTAGTGTTTTTATACTAACCAAAAAACCCTTGTCGTATTGGCAATTTCAGTGATATGGCCCAGCAAGTAGGGAATTATTCATACTGTCCCATCCAAGTGATAAAGTCAAGCTATTTCAAACAATGACTTATTACATGGATCACGGGCCGTGGACCTTATTAAGAATGGCCGGTCAAAGTAATAAATTAATCACTTTGCTCATCGCTCTTGGGCATTATTAATTATGATTGGTCCTTATTAATAATGCCCAGTTTAACACTTTACGTTATTTGACATATTGTTGTCCGGAATTTGTTACACCTTAAGAAAATACTACTTTTGTCCCTGTATAATATTAATTTTTATTGTAAAAATACTCTTATGTCATTTTTAAACAGCTATAAATTTACAAACTGAAACAACTATAAATTAACAGTGTACTGATTTACATGTAAATTCACACTTGTTCATAGGATAATACTAACATTTATAGAAAACAAAATCAAACGATTCTTACGGGAAATTTAAGGTGGTTGTTCCAAATTTTTCTTTCTGTTGAAACAGTGTATGCTCGACATCGTAAGGAACGCACAATCTTATCTGAAGCGGAGATATCTGCACCCCATACGATGTTAAGCAAGTCACCGAACCATCTTCAAGTAGGGAAAAATACCTTTTGCTCGTTTTTCTTAAAGCGATATATCATTAAATTATTATATTATACTGTAAGGGCCTAAAATCTAAACAGCTCGGTATATTCTAACGAAATTTGGAATGAAAGACATGTTAATTTTTTTGTTGCATGCATACAGGTTTTCGCAAGTAGTAGTTACATATCACTATCAATGTTTTTCTTATGGAACGATCTTTTTATATTATTTCATTTTTTAATTTTTTAAAGTGCTCTGAATACATTTTGTAAGGCATACCCTATACCTAAAGTTAACAGGTACTAAGAAATTAAACCGTCAAGGACAATAATTTCTTAGTAGGAGAGCTGGTAAACCCTTAGGGTAACGTTGGGCCTGTAAGGCTAGAAATTTGTATAGTGATGAGTTATAGCATGCTTAGTACGACAATCATCACCTGGCAATCAGCCCTGCACATCATCACCTTGTATATTTAAGTTAAAAAAGACCAAAAATTGTGCTGTAAGCTTAAAATTTTTTAGGATTTTGTTTATTTATAGTAAGGTTTGAAAAAAAATGTTACAGGCGTTTTCGACGAGCACAAGTACCTGCCAGGTGAACTGAAAGGTGTGGTATACAGTGCATATCTTTAATGCCTCCCCACCTTTAATTTTTTTATGGATCAATTTTAAAAAGTTATTCTTTGGGATATGAAATTGATGCATAAATACTATCGTCACCTTAATTGCAAAACCACCTAACTCCAGTTTTAAGAAAAAATGTGATGCCATCTTTAGCCCTATAAAATAGAGCTAAAGATTCTGGAAAATAACATTTTTTTCTTATAAAAACTGGAGTTAGGTGGTTTTACAATTAATTAATTAATAAAAAATGTAATTTAATAAGGCCAAAGATGGCATCACGGTTTTTATTAAAACTGGCGTTAGGTGGTTTTACAATTAGGTGACGCTATATTTAAGAGTAAAATTGACCGATGAAAATTTGCAGATGGCAGCTTGACGCCATCTTGGAAAAAAGTTAAATGGAAATTGGGTCTTGTAGCACATAATTTTAAAGCTCCTGACGAGTACTTTATAACCCTAGAATATAAAGTCAATACCTGCACCTAATACAAAATGGCGGTACTTAAATATCTAATTTGGATGGCCATATTTCCAAAACTAATAAAGTTAGATGTACCTAATGTGATGTTTTCTTAAAGCACTTTTAAAGATTTTTGTAATACTGGTAATAATATACAGGGTGAAATAAAAGTATATATTTTTCTAATGAGGCACCCTGTACATTATATTATCATTAAAACGATCCATTAGGTACATTTAACTTTATTAGTTTTGGAAATATGGCCATCCAAATCACGTATTTAGGTAATTTTTAAAGTACCGCCATTTTGTATTAGGTAAAGGTATTGACTTTATATTCTAGGGTTAAAAAGTCTCGTCAGAAGCTTTAAAATAATGTGCCACAAGAGCCCTTTCCATTTGACTTTTTTCTAAGATGGCCTCCAGCTGCCATCTTGAAATTTTTGTCTGTCAATTTTACTCTAAAATATAGTATTTTATGCATTAATTTTCATTACCCAAAGTTTGCCTTTTTTAAATTAATCTGTAAAAAAAATAAAAGGGGTGACAGTAAAGACATGCACTGTATACCTAGGGTTACCATCCGTCCCGATATATCGGAACTGTCACCTTTATTAGGCCCTATGTCCCAACTTTCCGATTTCATAGTGAAAAGTCCCAATTTACGATATGGAACAAAATATTTAATTTTTTATTAACCCCTTTATCAGAATAAATCAAAATATGGTAATATATTTTTTCAATTCCTTCACATAATACCAATTCAGAGGGTATTTTTCATTAATGGCAAGTCAGAATCTGTCGTAGCAATTTTACAATATTAGTATAACTTTAAAATGCTGCTAAATTTAATAACACAAAAAAATGGTGCACGCATAACCCCCTCCCCCTCCCCCGCTAAACATAAACATACCAGAAATTAAGGTCTCTCGACATTGGCTATAGAATTTACTACACCTTTCAGTTCGCCTGGCTCATCGCTTATCAAAAATGTCTCTAATTTTTTTAACCTTACTTTGGATGAACTAAATCCGAGAAAATGTCAAGCTTACAGCGCCAGTTTTTTTACTTTTAAATATATACAGGGTGATGATGTGCAGGGCTGATGCTTGCCAGGTGATGATTGTCGTACTAAGCATGCTATGACTCAAATTTCCACCATACTACGATACAAATTTCCAGCAAACCGTTATTTGAAGGTTTCACTAGCTCTTGGACTAGGTATATGTAACTAATTTATGTAACGTTTTAACTGAGGTCGCCTTAATTTTTTGTTTTTTATCCATAGTTACAATGATATTGTTATTATTTCTTTTAAGACTGACAGGTATTAAAAAAGTTTTTCCCCAGGATACTGTAAAATTTAGCTTTGGCAAAAAATTCGTTGTCTGTAAAGTCGGTTTACTGACGATAGTTGAACGTGACAACGCCATAAGAAAATACTGTAAATGTATTATTGTATACCAGCTGTCCACGCGGACCGCTTACTCAAATAATAGAGAAACAGATGTCGAACACTGCCGAACGCGGAGGCCGATTGTGCCTCTTTGTTGCTCCTTCCACGCTCTCGCTTGCACTTCAAGCCTTAAATGGAACGCCTCAGAGCAAGGTAACGCCCCATAAGTAATGTTTTTGGTGCCTGCAGCCGGCTTCATCGAATTGTAAGACGTCACGTCAAAAAGATAAATAGGCTACGTGAAACTGAGAAAATAGACATATTAATCCTGATAGGATGTGGTGCATTAGGTCTCAGCACGAGGTTTGTGAATTGTTTAATACAAAGTATTTTGATAGATAAATATACGAATCTCAATCTACCGTAAGTAAAATAAAAAGGAAGTTTAAGGAAATAGGTCATGTCAAAGATCTTCCCAGATCTGGTCGTCCCACAATTTTCAAGAATAAAAAGTTATACGTTGTTTTGTCCATTAAAGAAAATCCTCATGTACCGATTAGACAGATAGCAGTGGATAACGATATTGGGAAAGCATCTGTAAGAAGGATTAAAAAAATGTTAGAACTTAACGAAGAAAATACAAATAATTGATTGGAGTTTTGCAAAACATTAATTGATGTTTGCCATAATGACCGTCTTTTTACTCGTAGAATAATTTTTTCTGATGAATCTTCCTTCTGCCTCAATGGTACAGTAAACAGAAGGAACTGCCGTTACTGGTCTTTTCCAATCCTAATTGGGCGATTTAAGCTCACACCCAGTATCCTTAATCTGTCAATGTTTGGGTCAGCATTGTGAATGACAGAGTCGTAGGTCCGTATTTCTTTGACGATACCCTTAACAGGTCAACGGTATTTGGAATTTTTAAGAAGTGAACTGATTTCCGACGTGTGTTTTATGTTTTCAAATGCAAATAACCCCAATATTCCAGAAGATTCTACTTGGTTTCAACAGGGTGAGGTGTCGCCACACTTCAGCAGAGATGTTCGTCAATGTTTAAGTGAGGTATTTCCGAGTCGATGGATAGGGCGAAGAGGTCTAGTAGAGTAGCCTGCTAGGTCGCCAGACTTAGCTTCATTGGACTTTTTGAGGGGTTATTTAAAGCATAGAGTGTATGTAAACATGTCTTACAATTTAGAAGAAATAAAAATAATATCAGATATGAAATTGAACAAATACCTCAAGAAATGATACGCAACGTTCTGGAAGAATTCGAATCGAGACTTGCTTACTGCCAAGAAGTTAATGGGGCTTAATTAGAACATTTACTCCGGTCTTTCATTTATTAAACTGTATTGAATAAATACATGACTATTATTTCTAAATGTGTTTTCGGAAATTGAACCGTCAATTTCTCAGTACCTATTGACTTTAGGTA
>JACEGR010007255.1:0-51391 GCA_014170235.1 Listronotus bonariensis | reverse complement strand
TAAGGATGAAGATGTGGAACAAACTGAAACAAGGTATTCCTACTTTTATAAAATTATTTCTATGTAGCAGTTATTTGTAAAACATAATTCGTAACACTACCATGTTGTTGGGTTCAGCAATTCGTGTTTTGAATATTTTCTTAATGAAATGGGATGAAAATGGAATAGACAGCCCTGTACTCACACTACTGAATACTAATAGATTTTTTACTGGCCTTGTAGACTATCCAAGCATGCACAAGAAATATCCTAAGTAGATGCTAAATTAATATTAATATGAGTAAAGTTACAGAAATAAAACGATGATAATTCAGATTTGGATTTTTAAATTGTGAACAAACTATGTTTAGCTACTGATTTTTTGTTATTAAGTATCACCATAGAAACACCTTGTACCTATTTTTTTTCTTTTAAGGGTGTTGGCTAATTGGATTAGTCAAGAAAAACAAAATGAGAAGATCATCGAGAATAGTAATCAGGAAATGCCGAAACAGAACTGGAAGCACAAATGTGTATTCAAATGCGACCAGTGTAATTATCAAACTATTGGAAATTGCAGTTTAAAGAGAAATCTTTTGGTGCATAAAAATCCCAAAGAAGTTGATGATATGTGTAAATGCAACAAGTGTGATTATAAAACTTTGCAGAAATGGAATTTAAAGAGTCATCTGCTCAGGAATAAAAATCACGAAGATGTTAGAATGTTTAAATGCGATCAGGGTAAATATCAAACTCGCTTCAAAACAAACTTAAAGACTCGTGTTCTTAAGCATAAAAATCCTGAAGATTTTGAGATATTTAAATGCGATCACTGTAATTATCAATCTTCTCGAAAATACAGTTTAAAGATGCATCTTCTCAGACATAAAAATCCCGAAGACGTTGATATGTTTAAATGTGATCAATGTAATTTTCAAACTTTGCACAAATGGAGTTTAAAAGTGCATCTTCTCAGGCATAAAAATCCCGAAGATGTTGAGATGTTTAAATGTCATCACTGTGATTACAAGACTCTGCAGAAAGGTGATTTAAAGACGCATCTTTTCAGGCACAAAAATCCCAAAGATGTTAATATATTTAAATGCGATCGGTGTGATTTTCAAACTTTGCACAAAAATAGTTTTAAGATGCATTTTCTTCGGCATGAAAATCCCAAAGGTGTTTATATGTTTAAATGTTATCAGTGTAATTTTAAAACTGTTTACAAAAAAGTTTAAAGCTACATCTTCTAAGGCATAAAAATCCCGAAGATGTTGACATGTTTAAATGTCATCAGTGTGATTACAAGACTTTGTTGAAAGATCATTTAAAGAGGCATATTCTCACGCACAAAAATCCCAAAGATGTTAATATGTTTAAATGCCATCAGTGTGATTACAAGACTTTGCATAAAGATAATTTAAAGGCGCATCTTCTCAGGCACAAAAATCCCAAAGATGTTAATATATTTAAATGCGATCGGTGTGATTTTCAAACTTTGCACAAACATAATTTAAAGAGGCATCTTATTAGGCATACAAATCCCGAAGATGTTTTTATGTTTAAATGCAATCAGTGTGAATATAAAACTGTGCAGAAAGGTACTTTAAAAAAGCATCTTCTCATGCATAAAAATCCCAAAGATGTTGATATGTTTAAATGCGATCAGTGTCATTATCAAACTTTGCACAAAAATAGTTTAAAGGTGCATCTTCTCAGGCATAAAAAGCCCGAAGATGTTGACATGTTTAAATGCCATCAGTGTGATTACAAGACTTTGCATAAAGGTAATTTAAAGGCGCATCTTCTCAGGCATAAAAATGCCAGACGATTTTGATATTTTCAAATGCCATCAGTGCAATTTTCAAACTGTGCACCAAAAATAGTTTAAAGGTGCATCTTCTCATTCACAAAAATCCCGAAAAAGTTGATATATTCAAATGCGATCAGTGTGATTATAAAACTAAGCATAAAAGTCATTTAAAAAGGCATCTTCTGAGACACAAAAATCCCAAAGATGTTAATATGTTTAAATGCCATCAGTGTGATTACAAGACTTTGCATAAAGGTAATTTAAAGGCGCATCTTCTCAGGCATAAAAAGCCAGACGATTTTGATATTTTCAAATGCCATCAGTGCAATTTTCAAACTGTGCACAAAAATAGTTTAAAGGTGCATCTTCTCATTCACAAAAATCCCGAAGAAGTTGATATATTCAAATGCGATCAGTGTGATTATAAAACTAAGCATAAAAGTCATTTAAAAAGGCATCTTCTGAGGCACAAAAATCCCAAAGATGTTGATATGTTTAAATGCATCTTCTCAGGCACAAAAAATCCCAAGATGTTAATATGTTTAAATGCCATCAGTGTGATTACAAGACTTTGCACAAAGGTAATTTAAAGGCGCATCTTCTCAGGCACAAAAAGCCCGAAGATGTTGATGTGTTTAAATGCGATTAGTGTATTTATCAAACGTTTCCAAGCACCTTTTAAAGAGACGTATTCTTACCAACAAAAATCCCAAAGATGTTGTTATGTTTTAAAGCGATCCGTGTGATCATTGACATATCAGGCACAAAAATTTTGAATTAAATGCAATCAGTGTAGTTATGAAACTTTTCGCAAATAACTTTTAAAGTGTCGAGGGTTGTGCAAACAATGTTTTGAACTGTAAATATTCTAAAATAAAGCCTGAATTATAGTTTGAGTAACGTAAGCCGTAAAACTTTAGGCTTAAGCGTTAAGACGTAAGAAGTAATAACAGGTCAATTTATAGTTTCTTTTTAAAGAATCTCCTTACGGTTTTTTAGGTTATGAATATTATTGTCATTTTTATAAAATTTATTTTATAAAATATAATTTAGGTATATTTGCCTTTCTCTTTTTACAACAGACATCAACAACAATAAAAAAGAAATTCTTGTAAAATAGCCCATAAATAACCAAAAATGTAAACATGATGCTGCCAACAGATACAACTTTTTATTTTATTATATTTTTTATTTTTTTATCTTTATGACATCTCACGAAGGCTTATGCCTAAATACCAGTGTACCGTGAGTGCCGGGTTACTGGATGTTTAACCCAATATTGTCGTGTTCCGTCAACGTTATCCAAGCACTGAAACATGCAGTTGCATTTCACAGCACCTTTTAGACAACGCGGTAGTGCCACCACGGACGTTATTTTTAAATAACTATTACCTAGAAATGGCAGAATACTACACAGTGGTTTGCCATTACCAACTGTGAGGTGACGAGCTATTAAAAATCCGATGTCCGACTCCGAGATTCGAACCCGGATCGCTGCGGTAAGAGGCTGACACGCTAGCCACTACACCACTGCTCGCCACAAACCACTGCTCGCCACAAATATATATATAACATATTGTTTATTTTATTGCTAACTTAACTTATAAAAGTTGCTACATGTTAATAAGATTTTATAAAGGTCATAATATTATCCTAAAAGTGCAGAACTCTTGTGTTAGGTATGTTAAAAATCTGTCTCGTCGAGATCATGTGAGTCAACATGTTGTGGAGCTATTTCGTCAAAATATGGCACAGAAGCGTTATGTTCATATGAGCTCATACACAAAGTAATAATTCTGAAAGAGCTATGATATGGTATTGAACTATTAACTTATAGGACAGACGCTCATCAAGTGAACATTTGCTTCTGAAATGCAATCTGTATACCCTATCACTGAACAGAATTCTTTAAATCTTGTTTCTTTATCTTTTTTTTTAAGATAAGTGTACCTGTTTTTAAGTCTAAAATATGGAAGCATGTATCGGAGAATATGTCCTTGTTGTTGGTATCTATGTATATTTTGTTGTTCTAGTTTTTATATATGTTTAGTTTTGTTCATATACTTTTTTAGTTGGTGGTTAGTAAAATGTTCCTGGCGGAACTTTCCACCTTTGTATGTGATTGTTTCTATACAATAAAGATTATTTTATTTTATTTTTAGTATTATTTATATTGTATTTTTAAAGAAAGCAATTTTGTGTATTATTCATTATACAGGGTGTTTCAGAACTATGGGATCAAACTTTAAGGTGTGATTCCTTATGTTACTTTATGAAAAAAGTTCCTATAAACATATGTCCGGAGTTGCTTCCTCACTGAGATACAATGTGTTAAAATTTAAGAAAAAAATAGTTTTTTCTAAATATTTTTAATGTGCTGAGGTCGATTTGGATAAAATTTTGTACTTTTATTAAAAGTAATAAGGCGCTTATTTAGCCCTAACTATATTGTTATTACTGCGTCTAGTAGCGTCTTAGTGGGCACCGCAACTTATATTATTGAGAAAAAAAACTACGCCACTGGCTTTTTGACCTTTTAATATTTTTTTTATAATTTAGCAATTAATAATACAAATTTATATTTTCTTTTATTTTTTTGTATCTACCTTCGTTTTCGAGAGAAATATTAAAGCTACTTTAATTTCTTCTAAGAAGTACCCATAGACAACATGATATAAAAAGCAAAAATTAAAATAAAACAATTATTTGCCTTAAAATAAATAAGCAGTCGTGTATTTTATCGAAAAGTGTCGTTTTCCCTAGTTACTAAGTTCGATATTCTTTATTTTTAGATTTAATTTTATGTTGTTTAGGGCTACTTTTTAGAATTACTTAAAGTGACCGATCTTTTTTCTCGAAAACAAAGCGAGATACGAAGAAATTACAAGAGACTAAAAAGTTGTATTATTAATTGCCTAATTATTAAAAAATATATATAAAAACGTCAAAAAAACGTCAGTTGCGTACTTTTTCGCCCAATAATATAAGTTGCGGTGCCCGCTGAGACGCCACTGGGCCAAATAGTAACAATATGGTTAGGGCTAAATAAGCGCCTTATTACTTTAAATAAATGTACCAAATTTTATCCAAATCGGCATAAGCATATTTAAAATATTTAGACAAAACTGATTTTTTTCTTAAATTTTAACGCCCTGTATCTCAGTAAGGAAGCAACTCCGGACATATGTTTATAGGAACTTTTATTCATAAAATAACATAAGGAATCATCCCTAGAAGTTTGATCCCATAGTTCTAAAACACCCTTTATACAAAAAATATTCAAGTTTTTCAAATACGCTTCAATTTAAAAGTTATTTAGTTGTAGGTAGTTAAAAAGTTTTAAAATTTCAGTACTGTCCATGACATTTTGTATTCCGACATAACTTTTAATTCTTAATAAATTTTATATTTAATATATTGTTTTTTTCCTAAGAAAGGTACCTACTTAAATCCTAAACAATTTTCAAGTATTAAAACCCTATATATCCTTACAATTTTAACATAACTAAATACTAATATTATTATAGTTTGGAACCGTGTACGGTACTTATGTAGAAACTGCCCGCAACTCTGATTTTGATCAAATTTGGTATACCGGGGTTTTTGGGGCTCTCATCACGAATCTGAAGAATTTTTGTGGTCACTTTGGCTTTAAATTAAGAATTGTGTGCAAAAAGAAGGGGGAATATAGTGAAAATGAGGTCAGTTCAAATGTCAACTTTGATGATGGATATCTCGAAAACAAAATGTTTTCGACTAAAAATTCTTTAGATTCGTGATCAGCGCCCCAAAAACCCCCTTATAACAAATTTGGTCAAAATGGGAGTTGCGGGAAGTTTCTAGATAATTACCCCGAGTATCAAATATTGTGAAGAATAGAATTTCTGAAAAATTTTAAATAAAAAGTTTCCTCTATTTGTTGCATAGTTAATAGACCTCACTGTATATAACAAATAAGCAACCAGTAATTTCTATATACATATATACAAAGTTTTTAAAATGGTTTTTGAATCGAGGAACCACGTAAATTGTCGTCGCTTTGATAATATTTAATAATTAAATTACATTTATGGTTTTATTATAACTTATGCATATTGATATAATTCAATAAACTTTATTTATCACATACAGTTCTTATTTGTTTCCTCCTTAATTCTACGCCACTGATCTGCCTAAAATCAAACATGGCAGAAAATGGCCCGACCTGACGTCAATTTAAGTCAATAAATTTTAAAGTTCTGTTTTGTTCTTTCGCAAGGTGGTTAGAGACCAAGATCATTGGACTAGATAGGTTGTCTCGTAAGCCTTGCAACATGACGGACCATACGTCAGCATGACGTCACATATGTATTTTGCTCGTTAGTTTTGAATAGTGCATTTCGTGTTTTGACGTGTAATTTATCTATTTGTGCGATTTTAGGTAATTTTATTGTTAATTTTATTTTATTGGACTTTTGTAAAGCATTTGGGCCAACAATAAAACCAAATATTTATTTATGGCCTAAAAAATTGGCTGCCTCTAAAAGGTAAACAACGAAACGTTTTTTTTATTATATTAGATCATTACAGTATTTTTTTACTTTTTAGTATGGGTGAAATGATTTGCTATATGGCGACTTGCAAAAGCAACCGCAAAAAGGAAGGATAAATCATTGGTTTTTTTCCTTCCAGTAAAATTATGAAATAAAAATATTTATGTTTTATTTTTATGGTAAAATTAATAACCTATGTTTTATTATAAAAAATTTTTACAATTTTTAATTATTTTTTTATACAGTATGTCTAGGTAAATTTGCGTCATAAGGGAAACTTTGTTATTATTAATTTTATGAAATAAAGTTCTTTATAAAAAATTCTGTATGGACCAAAACCTAAAATGCAACCATCAGATGTTGTATACGTCATCTACGAGGTTTATGATTTTTTTTATGATTGCATGGCTCAGTAGTAAAATTTAATACATTGACATTGTTTACTAAAGTCAACTAATTATTTTATCGCACATGAGCAATTAATACTTAGTATTCAATTTTGGAATTTAGTATTTTGGAGAATTTCAAGGTCCTTTCTTAAGACCTAAATTAAATTTTAATTTTTAAACCCGGCCTTAAAGATTACTAGCAAAAACTGTAGAACAAATTTGGAAACTGAGAGGGCGCGTTTCCCCCAAGACCAATCAACTCGCTCCAGTGCCAAACTAGTTCTCAATGGGTTTCGCTATTAGATTAACTCTTTGAAATAGCCCTATCGGGATAAATATACATTTGGATATTTTTCCGGCTGTTGATGTCCAACTAGACCCAATTTTAAGGAAAGCATCAATCAACGAGACAACACCGATTTCACGGAGTCGGTGTTGGTGTTTTGTTTTAGCATTTTTTTGGTTATCGTGTGTATAATGTGTTTTTTTAAAATTTTCTTTATTATTTATTTAATTCCGTATGCCGCTTTATAATCACCGCCGCGCCGTACTTTTATGTGGTTTCTCTGTACCTGTCCTTTCTTAACGTCAAAGAATTTATTTTATAATGGAAAACGATGATGGCAATGTGGTTCTACCACCCATTTCAAATAAAATGATTCAATTAATGTTGAAAAATTTACATGACGAGGTACGTTACAACAAAGAGAACCCTCTATTTTCTGCATATACCTCCATCAAAGTCGAAAAGCTCAAGAAGCTTGATGTTTATTTCTCCTCCGAATTAATTCACGAAGAGAATTCTGATTCTGATGACGTCTTTATAGAAAATAAGACTCCAAATTGTTCCATATTAAAAATAAAGAAAGAAAAAAATGAAGAAACTGAACAACTTCCAGAAAATGCAAATGACGATGTAAAATATATGTTGGATCCTTCTTATATGGATTTAGATAAGTAAGTTGGTATTTTAACAAAATTTAGGTACGGGGTTTTTGGGGCGCTGATCACGAATCTGAAAGATTTGTTTTGGCGGACACGTTTCGTTCTCGAGATATTCATCATCAAAATTCAAATTTGAAGTAAGCTTATTTTCACTATATTCCTCTTTCTTTTTACACACATTTATTGATTTAAAGCTAAAGAGTCACAAAATATTTGATTTTTACATCGTTTTTCTCCGTTTTTACATTATTTTTGCATTAAATTGCGTGGCTTTTCTTTGATAATGCGGCAACCATACATACACATAGGGCTCCATGGCACACTGGGATTGAAATGATTCAAAGTATAGCTATGCAATTTAATGCAAAGATCATGTAAAATACGTAAAAAACGGGGTATTAAAAGGTGAAAATCAAATATTGTGTGCCACTTTAGCTTTAAATCAAAAATTTTGTGCAAAAAGAAGGGGGAATATTGTAAAAATAGAATTAGTTTAAATTTTAAGTTTGATGATGAATATCTCAAGAACAAAATGTTTCCGCCAAAAATTCTTTCAGATTCGTGATCAGCGCCTCAAAAATCCCCGTATACCAAATTTCGTTAAAATCGGAGTTGCCGCATGTTTCTAGAAAATTACCGTAAGTTTTATTTGGTTTTATGTATCATTAAATAATGTAATATTTAACTCATTTGAATTAAAATATCTTGCTTCAGGTTCCGTCACACTATATGGAAACACGATTTTCCCTTTTATTTCAAAACTAAACAAAAAAGGGCCTCTTAAATAATACATTTCACGAAAAAAAAATGCGGGTTTTCCTTTTTTTCTATTAAAAATAATAGGTTTAAAAGTCGCAAAATTCATACAGTGTTGCCATACAGGTATATTAGTCCTAAAAACAAATAAAAGATATTTTAAGATAGACCTTACAAAACCTACTAGAACTAAGCTAAAACTAAGCATAACTTAGCAGAAGTAACAAAAACTAGCGTTGACTAACAAAAACTAACCTGTTCACCTAACCCCAACACAAATTTAAAATGACACAAAGTTGATGTATCTTATAAAAATAAACAACTTGGCAACACGACGGTAAACTAAAGCATGCATTTTCGTGTGATTTTCGTATTTAAACAATTTTTGATGTATTTATTAAAAGTTTTTTGCGATTTTCCGCCTTTAATTTGATATGTTAGACTGTGTTTTACCATGTAGATAAATAAAAGATGCAAAAATTTTAAGTTATAGTGTTTCCGTATAGTGTGAAGTAACCCTTGCTTCAAATTCTACATGCCTAGTAAAGGTTTACATTTCACGTTCTGTTTAAATTAAATACAGTTTATTTTGTAAAACAACTAGTTTTTGTCTACAAAGCTTCAAATAAAAGATATATGATTTAAATATAAATAATATAAACTTAACATTTTGACCAAATTTAACCTAAAATATAAATATACAGGGTCATTTTTAAATTGTTACTTTCTTTTTGACACTGTATAAAATGCAAAAAAATAGAAACATTTTTTAAATAAAATTAGTTCCGGAAATCCTTTTTTCCAAGATACAGGGTGTTAAAGTTTTAGGAAAAAAAAACTAAACGCTCTTTTTCCGACGATTTTTTGTAACAATTATAAATAAATTAACTATTAATTAATTAATTATTAATAATTGTAGCAGACCTATGCTGGCAGATGTTATTCACTTGCATTTACTACATTAAAATCTACCTAGAAAATATTATTTCATTTAATTAACAGATAAGGGTATATTTTCTTAATGCCGGTTCTTAGATCTATTACTTTCTTATATTATAAACAATAATTGTTAAGGAAAACTTTACAATCGCTAAATAAAGATTCCACACGTTTTAAAAAAGTATATTACCTTACAAGTGTGGAAAATGACTAATTTCACACGAGTGCGACAGAAACCCACGAGTATAAGAAAGTCATTTTCACACGAGTACTGTACACTATTTTTTCTACGACCACAAATTATTCACCAAAAAAAAAGTAAAGTTTGTCTTTACAGAAAAATAAAAACAATTGAGAACTTTGCAACACTAGGGTGATTTTTACTTTGTAACACTAGTGTGATATGTACTTTTCCTCACTGCTATATTATACTGTTTTGACAATATTTTTACATCGAAAATCACCTACCTAGAAGCATTATATAACTTTTATCATTTTGGAAGTTAAAAAGGCCTTTACTTAATAAAAATTGTATGGTTTGGTTAGGTAATAACGGTAATAGTTTAATACGGTTTTCTGCTATTTTAAGGGTTTTTTTAATTATTGATACTTACATATTTTAGACACTCTTCTAAATAAAACGTAAGTGGCGCATATCCAAAATATTCCGTTTTTTAAAAAATATCAGTAAACAAACTTACGGGACCGGGGAGTGAAAAGGGGTGCTGGGTGGGGTAAAATTGGTAAAACGAGTTAATGAAACTGAACATCACATGTAAAATTAAGTAAAAATTAAATTTTTTTCTCATATTTTTGAGAAAAAATATAAAAATATGAAAATTGTAAATGCATAACCTAAAGTCCTAAAAGTAAGAAAAAACGACTACTAAACGTCCGTTATACCATGCAAAATATGGAAAGCATTTGGCAACGTCGGAAGGGTCTGATTCTATTTATGAATGGATAAAGAAAGTGGATTCATAAAGTGTGTATTAGCCTCAGGTTTAATTAAGGGATTAAAAAAAAGATTTAACTAGTTGTTTGAGTACACGAAGACAGAGAGAAGGAATTTGATCCACAGGAGTTTTTCTCTGGCGCTTTAGGTCGAACGGTCAAGCGGCAAGGCTGCCTCTATAAAGTGCGTGCTTCAAAGGTAGGAGGGAGATTTTTAATTTGATCTACTTACCTGACAACACTGTGCCACTGAGCGAGCAGTCAGTGAAAGTTGTGTTTTGTGGTTATGTCTACTTGGTTTAGTGTGTGGTTAGTGGAAATTTTATTATTACTCTTTTTAATATTAGAAGAAAGCTTATACTGTGTAGTAACTTAATGTTAATAAGATGATTTTCGCTAATTTGTGTTCTACTGTTTAAGGTAAGTAAAAACTTTTTTACAGTCACTACAATAAATATGTTACTTGCAAAACCAATAGCAGTTTTTAGAATGACATCATAATATATATCACAGGAGTGTTGTAAAGTACTTTGCAACACTAGTGCTGTAAAGTACTTTGCAACACTAGTGTGATATAACGCATTTTCTATGCATGAAACCAGTGTGCTATTTGCTACTTTCACAAGTGGTCGTAGGAAAAGAGTATAAACGCACAGGTAATTAATATCATGTTTAAATATGAACATTCTTCTGCTAAATGTCTTAAGTAAACAGAACTTGCGTGACAAAGTGCTACCGACTTTTCTCTAACTAACAATTAGATGTTAATAACTTGTCTAAATTAAGGCAATAATTATCACTAAACGTTCTTTTTCCGACGACTTTTTGTTAAATGTGTACTCGGATGGTTAGAAAAATTACAACTAGTTTGTCGCTAATGCCACAACAATTTGTTCCGGTTCGTTATAACATAATTTGTGGTTTCTTTAATCTTTATTTTAATTTATAGTGGAAGAACAGTGGTATACAGGTGTCGGTGATATGAAGGAAAACACGGACCTCTATACCGCAATGGTTAATTGAGCATAACAAAATTATAAACTGTGTCTACACACACTGAAAAAAAGATATCTTAAAACAAAAGCCTTAGATTTAATTTGAGAGAATTGTGACTTTCATATGTGTTAAAGAAATAGGATCTCAAACAGAAGAAAATATGTTTTCAGCTTTGCGTACTAAATTCAAAAGAAGGCGCTTTTGTAATAAAAATAACTTTATTTTATTTAGTGACCCCAATGGGTCTACATTAAAGAACGATGTATTCCGTTAAAAACATCGAGCGCTTTCCCACTGAGAGATTCTTTCTTTAAGACAAGATACTAAATACCACAGACTGAAATAAAAATTTAATTCAATTAAGATTATTATATTAAATTAACAACTAGTTCTCATTTTGATAGTTAAGAGAGGAATTCCTGCTTATCATATCATTCACCGAGACCTCTTTTCTCCATCGATGATGCGTTTTGCCGAACCTCATAGGACTTATCAAACTGGCTGTCCCGGGTCCAAGTTGAATAATACGAATAACAAGTGTATTTTATAAAAAAACTTTCGTTGTTCGATGGTAGGATATAATCGTACCGTTGATACCGTACTAAAAAGCATAATTCAGTGAAAATAATATTAAAGAAATAGGTTCTTTGACATAAAGGTTAAAGATTTTGGTATAGGTTCTTAAAATAGAAACCTATTATTTTAAAGAAAATTCATTAATATTTTGATAGAAACATTTAATATTTCTTTTGTTTAAAATCTTAAAACTTATATTTAAGATATTAAAGAGCTTAAATCATAAATCTTTAGGCCCTTATTTCTTGATTCTGATATTCTTAAAATAATACTAAGGATATTTTAATTTAAAGAATTTTACTTTTACATTAAAGACATAAATTAAAGTATTTTTTCTCCCAGTTTAAGAACCACTATTATTTTAAAGTAAGAAATAAATCTTGGTTTAAAAGCACAACTATTCAAAAAGAATGCATATTTTTAAAACCTTGTATTTGCTTAAAACAAGACATTTTTTCTGTGTGTACGAATGGACATAACTATACCTGTAAACATTTTTATTTTTATTTAAAAAGTTATTTTTCATAAAAAATTGCTTTGTCTAACATGCTGCAATCTGGTACCAAGGAGGCATCCGGTCCCCCAATTTTTTTAAATATCTAATTTGTTATAAAAGTTATAAGAAAACAATATTTTTCTTGGTAGTTTACTTTCAGAATTTTCGTTGTAGAATCACCCCTTAGAGTTTGTCGGTTGACTTACTGGACACCCTTTTTTGTATCTAGCTTCGTTTCTGAAAAAACTTTAAAGCTAATTTAATTTCTTTTAAAAAGTACCATATAGACAACATGGTAAAAAAACAATTATTTGCCTTAAAATAAAAGAGCAGTAGTGTTTTTATTATTGGAAATCGTCTTTTTTCTAATTTACTAAGGTCAATTGTTTAGTTTATATTTCTGGATTTTATTTTATGCTGTTTATTGATGCTTTTTAGTATCACTTAAAACGGCTATATTTTTTCTTAAAAACAAAGCAAAATACGAAGGAAATACGAGAAATCAAAGAGTACTTTTAATAACTGCTTAATCAGAAAAATATATAAAGTCAGTGGCGTACTTTTATAAATATTATTAACTGTGGTGCCCACTCCAGATGCTACTGGCACGATAATATTATGTTCATACACAACAAAAATAAAACTCTTTCAAGTCGAGTATGGATATTTTTGAAAATATATTTTTAACTTTAAAACAATTTTTCTTGAAGGAAAACAATATTATTGCTTTAAGAAATTGCATTATCTTCCTTATTAAATAATATTATTCTTACTATATATTCTTCAAACAAGTATATTTTTGAAATAAGACACTATTTGTGTTCCATTAAGAAAATTAGGAGAGCGATATTTAAGAAAACCTATTAAAAAAAAAAACTAAAATATATTTAGCCAAGACAAAATAATAATCTGCTTAAACAAATTATTTGGCTTTCACTAATCGCGTTCCGTGGACCAAACCTAGGACTTATTTTTGTTAGTTCACTAGTGTTTACACCAACTTAGTTTATGGATCAATTTAATTCACGTTTAATCCTAGTACCAAAATGACAGCTGAGCAGATGACCAGAATCTAACCTCGTTTTTATCCTTTAAAACTGTATCGCTTTTAAATTCCATATAAAAGAATACGCAAACAGTTTTGGTGAAATATCAACAAAATTTTAAAAATATAAACAAACAACAAAATTATTAGGTTAAGAC
The DNA here is from genome assembly GCA_014170235.1 of Listronotus bonariensis. Taxonomy (NCBI): domain Eukaryota; kingdom Metazoa; phylum Arthropoda; class Insecta; order Coleoptera; family Curculionidae; genus Listronotus; species Listronotus bonariensis. Next base: position 37,813 of record JACEGR010007255.1, on the reverse strand, counting down.
CGAAATTCAACGTCTTTCATCGAAATGCGCACTGTCAAAGATCAAGGCTGTCATTTTGGTCCACTAAGGAGTTCGACGTGTTTGCACCAGGAAAATCATATTGGTCACCCCCATTTGAGAAGGACTAAATTGGAGTAGCAAATTTTAATACTCCAGTGTTTACACACGTGAATAAAGTACGCGTGACGTCATTTAAACCTCGAACTAAAAATTTGGTACTCCCGGTGTAAACTAGGCCAAAGCAAATTGATTTGAATTAAAGACATTTATTTTGTGTGTAGAAAACTTTAAAAAATAAATAAGAAATCACCGCTCCCAATTTTTGTGCCATGGTTAAGAAAACACCCTGTGTGTCCTTTTGGATATGATATTTCCCAGCATGACGATAATTTACTGAAGTGGAAAACATGCATCCTATATGAGGTTTCTGGTTATCGAATAACATAACTTTGATTAACCCCCTGATCTAAGTCTAAGACATCCCTTCTCTGTTCGTAGCCTTTATGAACCGACTAACAGGGTTAACCTAGACTCGGCGGGCAATAACTATCCCGAAATTTATTCGGGACATGCACAAATATAAGCCAAGCCCGATCGATGTCGCAGCCTTCCCGAAATGAACCATTAGTCCTCTCTCTGTGCTCCTTTAATGTCTTTATGGCTCACTTAGGCCGCGTTTTTCTTCCTCGAAGCGGTTTAAGCCGAAAACGCTGATTTTTCGACTGCATCTGCAACTAATAGCACTACTTGGATTTTTTTTAAATCATTTTGAAATAAAAATATAAATAAATATTAAACTGGGCCAAATAAATCGACTTTTATTATTTTTTTAATTAAAAAATATTGTTTGGGGTTACAAAAGAAGAATATCGTGAAAATTTGAGCCCTTAATATGCAGGGAGGTGCGATTTCGACTGTTTTAACAGAAAAACTCGTATTTCCTGACCAGATAGAACAAAATTGACATAAGTGTCTTGGGCTCGATTTTCCTTCAAAAAAGTCTTATACAATTTTGTTGTAAAATAAATAGAAGAGACAAATTTTAAAAGATATCAAAATTTACATGGGATTTCCCATGGCCAGTCAGGGGATGCACCACCCGGTATAGAAATTATAAAGAATAAAACAAATAGGTCTTTTTCGTCCCGTCAATTTTAAGTCTTTGTTTCCATTTTCCTTTCATTTTTTATTTTATACGTGGAAAAAATTGACAGTTCGACTGAATTTCAAACTGAATTGAGAACGAAAATAATCGTCTAAAAAGGCCTTAAAAAAAGCCTTAAACTGGTATAAAGTGTATACTATGTTTTTACTTTGCAATGATTATTTGTTTTTAGCACTTAACAATTAAAAGGTAAAAAAATAAGGTGTTAGGCCACATTTTGCGTTGCATTAATTGGTATATTCCTTTTATGCTCCAGAACCGCCGGAACGACCCCATGAGTGTTCCTTTTACAATTTTTTGGAATTTTTTCATGTTATAGAACCATTCTTGACATTATTGACAGTTCAGAGAACGGTTCAGAACGGTTCTACAAGGTAAAAGGAATACTAGGTAAAAATTAGACATTGTTTTGCCTATCCACCAAATCTTAAACTTTAGTGGTATGCTTTTGAGACATGATCAGTTTCACTTCCATCAGTTCCTTCACTTGCAAGTGATCATTATCATTTGATGACGTGATAGATGCCATTTGAAATATTAATAGACATACAGAATGAAGTTAGCCACATCAGTTTCAAAAGAATACTATCCGTTTCACTTTTCTCTCTAAGTTTACTAATCATGTCTCGAAGGAATACCACCTTTATTTATTGAGCCCATTTAACTGGCATCTTTGGAAAACCCCATTTATGTTTTAACATAAGTTGTATAAATATAGTAACTTTTAGGCAAGTTTACATTAAATTTTTATATAATATTTAAACTACATGTTTACTTATTGTGTGTAAATAAGGGGTGATTCATTTAAAGGTACTATTTCTAGTAAATATTTTTGGATAGATGAGAGGGTCCAAATTTCAAACTGTTATGGTATTTGTGTTCAGTACTGTTTGACAATTTATCCTGAAAAGACTTACTCTCCGGCACAACGTCTAAAACTTGTCTAACTGTATTATGAAATTCATCATTTTTTTGAGAAATGTGTTTTGTACGCGTCGGGCAACTTATTGTCCACGCATAATCGGCGTACTGAGCCGACTATTCCTGTAGCATCACAAAAATTTGAACTCAAATATTCATTATTGGATAATTCTTGACCAAATAAGCCACATCCAGCATGTAGTGCAAAAAATATAGCGGCAGTATCTGCGAGTGTACGTCATGATTCTGACGAATTGTTTTCGCGCTCGGAAATTGGAGCTAAAGAACAGACCATGTTAGGCGCAGTTGGGGCCAATATTTGAAAGCCATAATCTTTAAAAAAATAAATGTAAGATATAGTTCTTTCGTATAGTAAGAACATTTTAAAAGCGCAAATTCGGTACCCTTTGAAAATAATACAAAAAAACATAAAAAAGGCCGCCTGCAATCGGAATATTTTATACAAGGCGCCGCTACCCTTTACAGCCACGCGCCAATACACTATGGGATAGAAATCCATTATTTTGGCCAAAAAGCAACTTTGAAATTTTAATGGCTCATGCTGTGTATTTCAAAGTAGATACTCCAAACTACATGTACGCAAAATTATAAAAGGATATGACGACTTCTATTGGGGTAATAAGAAACTTGAAAATGTATTTTAAGTAAACATAAATATACAACATTTAATCTCTTAGTTTATTATTACCCTTGATTACTAAAAAAGTAAAAGAGTTTAAATAATAAGAGCTATTGTTGTGTTTCCGATGCAGTCTCGCGAAGTCTCGCTACTTTTGTCAAAGATTTTTTTACCTTTTTCTTTATCAGTTTTTGTACTTACAATTGCCTTCCTACTTTTTGCTACTTCTGAGTGTAAGGACAGATACAAGATTTTTTTATAATTTACAAGGTTTTCCATTTTAAAATTTAATATGTTTTGTCCTACACTGTATATCCTAAAAGATAAAAGCATTCTGATGAAAGATATGGATTCTACAGAATCTACCCAACAAAACAGTGTTATTATTTATTTTATACGTTAAAAAATAAAAAAGTTGGGAAGATGTATCTCTATTACGCTTCTAAGAATAATTTAAAATTATTTTTCAGATTTGGATGGTCATATTTCCGAAACTAATTGAGATAGACACATCAAATGTAGTATTTTTCTAAAGCATTTTAAAAGATTTTTTGGTGGTGATATAATATTCAGGGTATTTCATTTAAAAAATCATACCTATTGTCGTACCCTGTATATCATATGAGATAATAATATAATCATCGGATTACTGATTAGAATACTACCGAATTAACCAAACAAGCTGACATTTTAGTTTATTTTGTACAATAAAAAATAATAATGTTAAGTGGGGTGTAAAATTATAATAACATATAATAAGTTTTAGGTTTCCAAAAAGCATTTGTAATAATTTATAATATTTTTCCAGTAAAAAGCACCTCATTTTAAGTTAGATTGGTAAGTTTCAGAATTTTGTCCAAAAAATTAATTTCTATCCCATAGTGCGATGACCACCTGCATCAACCGGCATATCATAAAAGAAATATAGCAAAGGCGGCCGCGAAGACAAGCATGCCGATTTATTTGCTTTAAACTTTTTGTGATTTTTTTCTTATCAAAGAGCACCGAATTTACATTTTTAAACTGTTCCTTCCATATGATAATAAATATTACTTAAGAAAGTTTTTTTCAATTTTTTATTATTTATTTAAAGTACTTCCAAATGAATCACCCCTTACATCGCTACATGTTTCTACAAATGTCGCGCCTTACTCTTCAATGAAAAATAAATAATAGTACTTCACACGTAATGCGTTTCCTTTTACTCGCACAAAGTCATGTGAAATGAGGCCAAAAAATATTTGAAAATTATTAATAAAATTATTATGTTTATGGTGGTAACATGAGAAATCTTTATTGCTTCACAACACGCGATACTGTGTACATTCTTTGTGTCGTGTTTAAACGTAGAAAAATAAGACTAAAAATGGTCTACTGTGTAGTTAAGAGTTAAGGGTGTAGCACGGGAGCGTTTCAATTTACTTTATAGTCGATAGAGCGCAGAAAGTGCAGCTCTCGAATCTATTTTGTAAACATGTGCAAATCGGTTTTATGTTTGAAACGTTTTGTTAATTTGGAAAAGATGTAAAACTAAAAAACTTGTTGCAATAGGGATTTTAACCTGTTATTAGAGAAATATTGCACAGTAAAATAAGGCCAGGCACTAATAATACCGGCCTTATTTTGACATCTGAGCTTGCGCAGATTCATGGTGGGATAAGGACTCCCTTATTAATAGGTTTGTTCCAGCAGAATGTTGGAAACATGTTAGCAACAATCGTAAAACGCAGAAATTGTTACAAACATTAATCAGAAATGTTGGCAACAGTTTTCTGCTGGAACGAAAAATAAACAAAGCGTGCATACTGCTTATACGTCAATACAAGAAAGGTTATGTTAAAAATTGTCAGTAAAGTTTGAAGAAAGTTTGCAAACTTTTCAAACAGTTTCCAACATGTTTCCAACATCTTAAAACTACTGCTGGAACAACAAACAACTGTATAATGACAGAAACATGGGACTGCTGGAACGACAAATTTGACATGCGCAGAATCCGAACGGTTGCAAACATTTCTGACAGCCTGCTGGAACAAACCTAATGATAGTGCCTGGCTTTATTTATGTCGGTTTTAGGTCGTGCCTTATGTTGGCCTTATTTTAACTTCGGAACTGTTCGTGTAAACCGAACGGCTGCCGAGCACAAAATCGAAAAGTTTTTAGAAGTAAAAATACTTAAAACCTTGCTTTTTCAAATGTATTTCTTTCATTGTGTAAAACAAAACCCTACAACACAAAACAATAAAGAAAAACAACTAAATTTTTTTCCCTTTTCTTTAGGTTAATGGTACTGTCAACATGATTTGCAATAACTCTAAATTATGGGTACAAGCACTATTTAAATAAGGCCGGTGATAATAATACCCGAGCTTAATAAGGCAACTTGCAATAATTCTTTATTTACTTGTAAAGGGTATTCCATTTAAGAGGAAAAACGACATATTTTCTGACTTTTCCCGTTTTTTAAAAGATTTTTAAGATAACCAATCGATGTATTTTAGCTCGAAGAATTTGAAAATCAAAGTAAAAACAATTGCATGCCAAACAAAAGACTACCGCCATAAATGTTGCGTTTTTAAATGGAACACCCTTTTTACAATAACATTTTTGGATTCTATGGTCAATTCTCAGTGTTTTTTTATAACAGGGAAACTATAATATAAGTATGTAAGTCTATCTTTAACTGTTTTTTAGTTATTGGCGCTTAGTCAGTTATATTTTCGGCTTATATTATTTAATTAAATAAGTATATTAATATAAAATGCAGGTAAAGCAGGTGGTATCTGATATTTTTAAGTTATTGAAGATTTTACCAAATGGAAGATTTTATTTTAGTTTCTCATATTTTTCTTTTTGGCTTTACTGGCATTTTTTGACACTACACAACTGTCTGTACTTTTTCATCTAAAAAATAACTAATTTATTATGAAAAACTTGTATAAAACCTACTAATTGGTAAAAATTTTAATGTTTTGAAGTATCAGATAATCACCTGCATTACCTTTATTTAATATTGATACCATTAATTAAATAATATAACCCCAGAATGTGACTTTTTAAACTTTAAACTCAAAAATAGTTATTGATTGACTTATGGCACCCTTATTAAAAAACACTTAGAATTAATCATTAAATCCAAAATGGAATAATAAAAGCTGTTACCAGGGCCGTATTATCCATTAGGCTGACTAGGCTACAGCCTAGGGCGCCATGAAAAAAATAGGCGCCAGAGAGGAGAGTAATAGGCGCTAGGCAGGGGAGTTTTTAAAAATTACGTTGAGTGGGAGTTTTGGTGACTAATTTCTCTGTGAATAAGGTGCTTTGGAATGAAATAAGCGCGCTACGGAGGAAAGGACCTTTTTTTTATTTTTTTGGTGGAAAATAGGCGCTTTGGGAATTCTAGCCTAGGGCGCCTCGAACAGTTAATACGGCCCTGGGTGTTACATTTAAAAAACGTAACATTTATGGCGTAATCTTTTGTTTTTCATGCAATTGTATTCTGGTTGCCATTTTTAAATTCTGCGAGCTAAAATACATTGATTGGCTATTTTGAATTCTTTAAAACATACGGAAAAAGTAAAAAAATATATGTCATTTTTCCTCTTAAATGGAATACCCTGTACCTTATTTTTACGAATTAGTGATTATTTAAGACATAAAAATAAGATTTTAATGTTCCTATAGAAATGCCAATATCAGCGGGTTTTGTAAACAATTTGTAGAGTCAGAGTTAAGCTTGGGATTCACGATTAAAGTTTTTTTTATGAAATCTTTGTGTCAAGAGGAATAATTAATAGTTTAAAAAACTAAAAAAACACGCTTTATATGCAACCGAACTAAAAATTAAAAAATAATTTTTCATTAAAAAAAATATTTTCACTTCATAGTAAAAAGCGTGGGGTGCATTTTACTATTTTTTCATAACTTTTCCATCATAGATGGCAAATATAATAATTATAACATTTAATATATTAAGCACCCCACGCTTTTTACTATGAAGTGAAAATATTTTTTTAATGAAAAATTATTTTTTAATTTTTAGTTCGGTTGCATATAAAAGCGTGTTTTTAGTTTTTTAAACTATTAATTATTTTTCATTTTTTAGTTCGTTATATTGCACAAAATTCTTAATATAACAGTAAATTAGAACATACTATTTAATTAAGCAGCAAAAAGAAAATAACCAGCCCCCTATGAAATGACAATGGTAGCAAATTTTAAAATTTGCAAAAGATTGCAACTCACTAAAAAATTTCTTCTTCATTAAGTAGCAAAGTTTCAAATTTTGCCAACAGATGGCAATCCAGGCAATGTTTGGACCGTTGCCAACATTTTGCAATCCACTAAAAATTTCTTCTTCATTTAATAGCAAAGTTTGAAATTTTTCCAACAGATGGCATCCTAGGTGTTGTTTTTATAATATAATGGAATTTTTTTCCTGGCGATTAAAAAAAGATAAAGGGATACTGTTTGCAGATTATTGCATTGTCATGGGTCCTTAATACGTGTGCAAAGTTTCAAAGAAATCGAATAGCTGGAAGTTGGTTAAAATTAGGCTCAAAGATTCCGTTACATAGGCAGCCAGATAGATAGTTACAACCCAAGTTAATAAAAAGCGTGTTAAAAAATATCAAGTTTTCCTGTAAAAATAAATAGTGTTTTTAAATATACAGGGCATTTCTTTAATGCCCTCCCTCCTTTATTTTTTGAACAAATCAATTTAAAAAAGGTAAACTTTGGGATGTGAAATTGATGCATAAATACCATATTTTAGAGTAAAACTGACAGATAAAAATTTCAAGATGGCGGCTGGACGCCATTTTGGAATAAAAGTTAAATGAAAAAAGGGGTCTTGTGGCACATCATTTTAAAGCTCTCGACGTTTACTTTATAACCCTAGAATATAAAGTCAATATCTTTACCTAATACAAAATGGCGGCACTTTAAAAATGACCTAAATACGTGGTTTGGGTGGCCATATTTCCGAAAAAGCTTTAAAAAAAATACCTAATTTAGTATCTCAAACTTTATTAATTTTGGCAATATGGCTGTCCAAATCAGCTATTTAGGTAATTTTTAAAGTACCGCCATTTTGTATTAGGTGAAGTTATTGACTTTATATTCTAGGTTTGTAAAGTACTTCCTCAGGAGCTTTAAAATGATGTGCCACAAGACCTCTTTTCATTTGCTTTTTCCCAAGATGGCGCCCAGACGCCATCTTGAAATTTTAATCTGTCAATTTTACTCTAAAATATAGTATTTATACATCAATTCAATATCCCAAAACTTTACTTTTTTAAATTGATCCGTTCAAAAATAAAGAGGGGGACATTAAAGAAATGCACTGTAGGATCCGCCCGTTTAGTAAAGAAGCCACCGACGTCATCATTATCTGCGCGAAATCTCCTGTTACTCCCTTGACCTGTAGTTTAAATGGTATTTTTTATTTTAAATCAAAACTATAAAATGCCTACTTTCATGGTAACGATACAAAGCCCACAAAGCCGCGATTGAAAGAAGGATACAGGTGATTTCGCGCAGATAATGGCGACGTTAATGGCTTCTTTACTAAACGGGCGAACCATAGAAATGTTTGAACTAATATAAAATATATTTAATCCGGTCAATAGATTGGTGCGGGTCTTTAGCTAAAAGAAAAGCCAATATTAATGCCTAAAATGTTTAATAAAAACCATCTTTTTATGCCTTATTTGTTTTCTGGGAGATTAAATTTAAACAAAATATTATTTGGCTTTTCTCCAGAATAAAATTAAAAAGTTTATTTAACATTTTATGAAAATTATAACTTTTATTCATTATGAAGAACTATTCTGCTCTTACACAATATATTAAAAGGTATTATTACTTTAAAAGAAATAAAATAATGAAATATTTAATATTAAGTTACTTACAATACAAAGGTTTCAATCTATAAACAAAGGTTCATTAGCAATCGGTTGAAATTATTTTAATCTAACAAAATAAAATCTTAACAAGACGCCTAATAGGTGTATATTTTACCAGTTAATTTTTTAAAAACAATGTCAAACTCTTAAGTGTCCATTAGACATTTAATTTTTATTTTTTTTTTAGTTTTCTAACAAGTTTACCAGTAAGTTTTTAGGTAAACTGTTTACCACATTTTTGGTAAACTATTTACCACATTTTTGAGACGCAACCATTGGCCCAGTTCTCGTCTGACGTCTTGTTAAGATTTTATTTTATTAGAATAAAATAATTTCAACCGAGTGCTAATAAACCTTTGTTTATAGATTGAAACCTTTGTATTGTAAGTAACTTAATATTAAATATTTCATTATTTTATTTTTTTTTAAAGTAATAATAACTTTTAATATATTGTGTAAGAGCAGAATAGTTCTTCATAATGTATAAAAGTTTTAATTTTCATAAAATGTTAAATAAACTTTTTAATTTTATTCTGGAGAAAAGCCAAATAATATTTTGTTTAAAAACCATCTTACAACCTTAATTCTTGAAAATTAAGAAGTCCAGAGTTAGCACAACGGGAGGAAGAATAATTCTAATTTAGTCATTTTTCTTGTGGTCAAGCTGGTTTGTTTGCTGAAATTTGATAGTTCTATGCCGTGCATCGTGCAATAATCCTTGCCAACTTGTTAAGGTTGTCGAAATTCAAAATAAAAGGTATAAATTTTCTATAAACAAAGAAGTTGTTTTATGGTACAATATAAGGTTACAAATTATGGCTTATGCAAATTAAAATATGTCTTTGTTTTGAAAAAGTGAATAAGTGTACTGAAGTGGAATGCTGACACTTGTGATGAATTGTCAGGGTCGGATATTTGATAGAACTGTTTTTCTATGGCAGTGTTGTGTCTTAATTATTACATAACCTTACGTAGTACATGTAATGAGGAGCGAGTAACTCTTGTTCTTAATCCATAATTCGGTGAAAGTTATTTGTTTTACAGATAGGTTCAGTATGACGTAAACAGCAGTGGCGTAGTCAAAGGGCGGGAGGGGGCGAAAACTTTATAATTACAGATGCGAAAACGAGTCGCTTTCTATTTGGATCTTAGACTATATTAGAAGCCTTTGAAATTCTAACTTCGGAAATAGAATCCATCAATTAAAATATTACTACAAAACGTGTATGGAAGTTTATTGAGATTTTTAAAATAATTAATTATAGTTTATGTTATTTTCTTATCCAACGTCAAAAGTTATTGAACAAGCTACCCCTGTCCCATTTCGACAATTGTCCGATATACAGGGTGTTATTTAATAAGTGTCCGATATTTCAGAGAGTGATTTTTCAAGTATTTTTAAGGTAAAAGTTCCTATGAACGTGTGGTCTAAGATGCTTCGCTTTCAAGATACAGGGTGTCAAAGTTTTATTTTTATTTATATTTATTACCTACTACTCAACTGTACGTCAAAGTACGTCAAAATTGTATTATGTCTGAATTTTTACATGACAACACAAACAAAATGCATTGACTAGGCTACTTGATAAAACCGTCATTTTCGGCGGTCTTTACTTAGCATATTTATTACTAAGCGTATGCATCGATTATTTTAAACTAAAATATTTCGAAAACGGTTGCTCCTAGCGTCATCTAATAAGAGTACCTTTTTACGTAAAAATGACTAAGGAATCCATTTCTTTTACCAAAAATGTAAATTCAGGGTTGTAAAAAAGTCATGAGCCTTTGAAAGTGAGAATATACATGTGGCTAGCGCCCTCTACAAGTAAGAGCTAAATTAAGAACAAATTCAAATTTCTCATGTCAAAAACCCCCAGGTACCAATTTTCGTTCGGAAATCGGCATTATTTAGGAAATTATGCAGAAAAAACATAAATAAAAATAAAACTTTGACACCCTGTATCTTGAAAGCGAAGCATCTTAGACCACACGTTCATAGGAACTTTTTACCTTAAAAATACTTGAAAAATCACTCTCTAAAATATCGGACACTTATTAAATAACACCCTGTATACTAATTAAATATTTATTAAAAATCGATAGAAATCCTGTTGTACAAACTCTTTGTAAAATTTAAATCTTTAAGTATAAAAATAGGAACCCTTCAGCTAAGAGGTTGACAGGAAAATCCATACACCGTCCTACACGACTCTAAACAAAATAGGGATTCAGGTTCCCTTCGTGTAATAATTATTAAGGAGTTTGTATTATTGAAAGTGAGTTCCTGTCAGAAAGTGACATTTTAAAAAGTTTTTAAGCCTACCTGTGTTTTTTTCAAAATTGCATCTATGTGGCCATGATTGGGTGCAAATTAATCTTGTGACCTTAGGTGATGTTAAAAAATAGAATCGCGAAGTTTAAGTGACGAATGTGAATGATTAGCCCAATTAACTTAGACTTTTACCTTGGAATCTCACTAAGCTGAATTTCTGTACACACCTTTATTTTGGTACAACAAATACTTTCCTAAAATCCCTTATGATATCGTGTAAGGAACTCAAATATGACAGGTCAAATGTAAAGAAAACAGTTTTTGCGAATATCTCGTTTCCTTTACTTTTAATTGCATTTATATTTATTATAATAGTTGTAAAACACAAAATTCTTTACAAATGATTTTAAGCATTTTTTTGTCATACCAACGGATCCGATAATAGAGGGCGCAGTGTGTAAAGCAGTTTAGGGTATGTACATGCATTAGCACGCAATCAATCGTGATATTTAGCAAATACCTAATTAAAAAGATATCATATAAGATTTAAGATCACGATTAATTGCGTGCTAAGGTATGTACATACAGTAAAATGCTTTACACTCTGCGCCCTCTAATATTGGATCCGTTGGTCAGACAAAAAAATGCTTAAAATCAAATTTGTAAAGATTTTTGAGTTCTACACCTTTTATAATAAATATAAATGCAATTAAAAGTAAAGAAAACGAGATATTCGCAAAAACTGATTTTTTGACATTTGACCTGTCATATTTCGAGTTCCTTACACGATATCATAGGGCATTTCTAGAAGAGTATTTTTGTAACAAAATAAAGGTATGTACAGATATTCAGCTTATTCCGTGAGATTTTAAGACTGACTCTTTAATTTGACTAAGATGACTGGGGTAGATAGGAATAAAACAATTAAGAAAATTGACATTTCGTGTCTAACTATTTTTTTTCAAATAACAACCCTTTTAAACAAGCACCTTTAGAATAACGGATTTTTTGACGAATCTAACGATACCAATTTCTTTGCGATGGAATAAAAAAAAAGGCATAAATAAAGAATAAGAGCCACCTAGATGCAATACTACAAATGGCCCTTAAAGAATTAAGTAGGCGTGACGAGTTTTTAAAATGTCAAATTACTAATTAGAGTGGTCTCGGGAATCCAAAAATATTAAAATATACAGGGTGTTTCATTCAAAAATTCAAAATTGAAGTAATTTCCAGTTAAACCAACAGTGATCAAAAAGTGAGAAAAATGCGTAAACTGTCCTCTATCCATACCAATTATTTATACCGAGTCTCATTTTCACATGTCCAATACTCTAGAAGCAATGGCTTGTCTGATAAATTCGTTGACACCCGGTATATATAGATCTATAGACAGAGTTAATGTTGTCTCCTAACCCACGATCTCCCTTTATGTGGCATCGTCTCCGACTCCCTACTCCCCATAAAATCCCCACAGCCAAGACTACCCCTCCTTAACCTGATCTTTTACAACCTTAAAAGACTCTTAATCCTGAAAAAGAGAATCGATTTCATCTGGGTACCAAGCCATGTGGGCATTGAGGGTAATGAAAAAGCAGCCATCTGGCCAAAAACCCTCAAATACATCTTACTCTCGCTACTCTTTCTGGCTGACAGACTTAAACAAGTTCACAGATAACGTAATCAGAGATTCCATACAACTGGAGTGGGACCTGCTCGATGAGCCCAACAAACTACAGGAAGTTAAAGAACTCTTCTTTGAGAAGACCGACCTGTCTACATACTCTAGCAGACATCTGAAAATCATGGCTAGATTAAGAATGGGACACACAAAACTGACTCATGGTTTCCTAATGGACAAATCAGACCCCCCTCATGCCCTGACTGCCAAACTATTCTAACAATTAAACACATTTTTGAAGAATGCCCCAAATACAAAAGATCGCTCATGACTCACAACATCATTGGTTCACTAAAGGAAATACTTAAATACAAAAACACGTTCAAAATTCAGTCCTTTTTGAAGGATGCAAACCTAGAAGACAAAATATAAAAGCCCATTCCTGGACACTAAAAACCCAAGAGGCTGCTGTGTCCTAAATCAATATCTCTCTCTCTCTCTTATCCAATGTCGAAAGTTCTTGAACAAGCTACCCCTCTTGGCCCATTTTGGACACTTGTCCGATATATACTAATTAAATATTTAATAGAAATCGATAGAAATCCTGTTGTAGGAACTCCTTGTAAAATTCAAATCGTTAAGTATAAAAATAGGAACCCTCCAGCTAACAGGTTGACAGGAAAATCCATACACCGTCCTACACGACTCCAAACAAAATAGGGATTCGGGCTCCCTTCGTGTATTAATTATTAAGGAGTTTGTGTTATTGAAAGTGACTTCATTAAAAATTAACAAGTCTATTTTAGAGAAAAATGTTGCTTACTTCACTGTCCATGTGTTTATTAAATATTAACGAAAAAAATTACTTATAATTTATTAAGAAAGAACAAAGGAAACTACTATAAAATAAAAACGCTTTGAAGTGACTTTAACGTTACAAGAAAAAAAATTAGTTTAAGAACTGCAAATAATATGATTATAGGCAACATTTTATGATCAATTGGTTTGTATTTTTTTTGCCATGAAAAAGTATTGTATTTAGAAACAAAAGCTTTCAATAAAAAAATATATAAAGTGTATTAATTATCTTTAAGTTAAGACATCCATCTTGTTTTAAGGGGCTTGGTTCTTAACTTTTTTAAGGATTTTCTATTATATCTTCGCCATCTGGTTGTGATATTCCGTTGGAATAAAAACAAAATGCCTAATTTTCCGGTATAAAGCAACTTTGTTACTATAAATGGAACATCAGGTATATTTTTCAACAATTCTCAAATTCAATCTTTTCCTCTTAAAAAATGTATACAGGGTGATTCAAAAATTGATCACGAAACTTAAGAGGGATTCTATTTGACAAAATAAAGGTAGAGCTTTATATAAATTTTTTTCAAAATGTCATTCGTTTTCGAGTTACAAGCCGTCAAAGTTCAATTTTTATTTCGTTTTTTTTCCCATATTGCATTTATTTTTTAACCAATCCAGTTGATATTTGGCTGGACACAAATTGAGCTTTGCAAATTCTAAAATTTTAAGACAAAAGTATTTTTTAAATACCGCCTGAGGGCACTTTACCTAAAACTTAAAATTTATTTACATCATAACTTTTTATTTTGACCGAAATCGCAAAGCTGGGGCGCCATTTTATAGACAATCAAAAACTTAAAAAATAAGGTACTGTTTATTAAAGTCGATAAACCCAACCGTTTAGGTACCAATCGACATCAATATTTTTATCAATTTTAATCAAATTACCTACATTCATACAGGGTGTCCAGTAACTCAACCGACAAACTTTACAGGGTGATTCTACAACAAAAAATAAAAAAATCTTCATATCAACATATGTCCTAAACGTCTTAGTTTTTGAACTACCGTGTGTTAAATATTTAAAAAAACTTCTTTTTAAAATTTTTAACACCCCGTAGTTCAAAAACTAAGAAGTTTAGGACATATGTTTATAGAAAGTTTTTTTCTATTTTTTGTTGTAGAATCGTTTGGTTAAGTTTGGCGGTTGAGTTACTGGACACCCTGTATGTATGTAGGAAATTTGATTGAAATTGATGAAAACTTTGATGTCTATTGTTGCCTAAACGGTAAGGTTTATCGACTTTAATAAAGATTACCGTATTTTTTAAGTTTTTGATTGTCTATAAAATGGCGCCTCCAGCTTTGCGATATCTGTCAAAATAGTTTTAGGTAAAGTGCCCTCTGGCGGTATTTAAAAAAGGACTTTTGTCTTAAAATTCTAGAATCTGCAAAGCTCTATTTGTGTGCCAAATATAAACTGGATTTGTTAAAAAATAAATGCAATATGGGAAAAAACCAAAATAAAAATTCAACTTTGACGACTTGTAACTTGAAAACGAATGACATTTTAAAAAAAGTTATATAAAGCTCTACCCTTATTTTCTCAAGTACTTAAGTTAGGTTTCGTGATCGATTTTTGAATCACCCTGTATAAGCTATAGTTTTTCAAAAAACAATGAATGTATTGTATCTAAGGAACTGACTACTTACAAGGTATATAAAAAAAGGCAACAAATCTCATCTAATTTATTTACAATATTAACATAAGTTTTTAAAAAGTACTCGAGCCTCGCTGCAACTATTCTTTTGGGAATAACGTACATCTTTGTTGCCGTAACATTTTTGTAACCTTGAATATGCCAAATTTTTATTATCAAATAATACTCCTAATTATTACCATGCAGTCAATTTTTTAAGGATCAACAAAGTCACTATTGCCTAAAATAGCCACAGCTTATTTTAAATTTCTTTAAAAGCAAAGAATTAAATTTTATAAATTTTAGAGAAATATACAGGGTGATACATTTTAAAAAACAAAATTGTCCTACATCAATAAATCGGTCGCTTTGTTTTTGTGCCAATAGAATGTTACAAACAAATGGCTAAGTGTACGAACAGACTAAAAAGCGACAAGCGTGCGATTTTCACGGGAGCAATTTTTTGCATTGCGAAGGCTGTAGTTTAATTTTCGCCCGCCCGCTAAGTGTCGGTGTAACCACTTGCATTTACACATTAGGTTTTGAAAAAATCGTTTAATAATTTAACATGCAGCCTTTGCACTGCAAAAATTTGCTCCCCGAAAATTTTATGCTTGTCGCTTGTCGCTTTTCTGCGAAAACCGCATCTTCATAAAACTATATTTGTTCTAAAGGTATTTGTAATCAAAATATAGACAGCTACGCTATATCGGTAATAAGTCGCAGTGAATTCTCCGATCAAAAGTGATTAAAAGAAACTCACAACTCACAGCTCCGAAAGTAGAAAACACGAGGTTGATGAAACTACGATAAAGTCGAACATTACCCTATTATTTTACACTCCGACAGGTTTTTTTTTAATTTTTGAATATGTTATTCCCTAAAACAGAGGGTCTTTCCAGTGACGAAAATTTTTGTGCGTCACGCTCCAGGGCTTGAAGCTCTTGAACTGCTCTAAAAGTTAGTCACTGGAACGCATCCTTAGACAAGGAAAGAGAGATACTTTAAGAAATTTTAAAATTTCGTTGTTTTTAACCTTTCTTCGCTTTATAATAATAATAATCTCTTTTTAATATCTAATTCCATTTTAAATAAATAATTTTAAAAATCCATCCTTAATCATAAAACAACACGTTTGAAGCACAAAACCAAAAGAGGGGTTGGTGCATGAGGGGCAAGGGGAAAGAAAAACGGAGTAGCTCAGGTGCATAACACTTTCCGTCACTGGAACGCCATAAAGTAGAACGAAATGCTCCTGAGCTACTCGGGAGCGCTCTATTTGCGTCACTGGAAAGCCACTCTGCTAAAAAAACGGGTTGTATCAGGTCTAACGGCCTTTTCACATTAGCGGGAGCCGGGAGCCAAGCGACCAACAGGCGTCGGACGACGCTATCCAACTGTATGGAATCTTCTGAGACCTTTCACATGTAAAGAAAAACTCAAAGGCTCCATATAACGTTTTTTCACTTCGTCCGATGAATCCGGCTTAAGGTATGCGCACATACGTCGGTATCGGACAGAGGGTACGGATCGGAAAAAATGGTTTTAATGAAATTAAATGAAGCAGTGCACCTATGTATGGGCGATTTGCATCGGATTTAAAAATCCCAAGACAATATACCAACTTGAATTAAAATCCGGCCATTACCGTTTCATATATGCGATACAGGTCTGAAATTGCGTTATTTGACAAGAATTTAACCCGATTCCTACCAGAGGGTTTTCACCCAGTGGTTTTATACCATGGGTGAAAAGGCGCTAACTTTTAATATTTACCCATGGTTTACCCAAGACTCGTATGTGCGTGTGTGTCATTTAATTTTACAAAAACTATTTTTTCCGATCAGTACCGTCCGTCCATGGAACATACAATAACCAAAGGCAAAGTTTAAATTACGTTTTTATACTCTTAAATCACATTTTTGTTTTTAGAAATGTGTTATTTTTAAATACCAGTATTAGCAATAACAACAAATTCCATTTTTTAAGCTTTTGACGCCCAAACGCAATAATGTATCATCTCTGGTCTTAAGATGTTTTCAGTTAACTTACCTACAAAAATCAGCAATTTCGACATTTGTTTAAAATTTTGTTAAAAAATCTTGATACGGGTTTTTTATTTTTTTATTTCTTTTCTTGCCTCAAAATTTAAAATTTATTTGATTTAAAGCAGCGTTCAGACTTGCGACAATTCGCCAAACATCCGCCAAACTAACCAACCTGTTAGGGCGCTCCTTTGACGCCAAAAACCGATAAGCCCCCAATCAGCTGCGAATTCGCCAAACGCCAAACCCTTAAATCGACGTAAGTACCGTCCACGTCCACGTTAGCGCTATGTGGCGCGGTATGCGACGTTGAGCGGCACGGCGAATTGTTGCAAGTCTGGACGCGGCTTAAGGCGCATTTAAACCAAACGAATAAAGAGCTAGTGCTAGAACAGGAGCATTATTTTTAGATCTACGGAAGCTATTTTCAGCGTTTGCACCAAAATATCAACGAGCAACAATAAGAACCAAAAACTTAGATGTAAATTGGTCTTTAGAATAACGTTTACGTTTAAATTAACGCCAGGATAGCGAAAACTAAGTTCCAAAGTTGTCTTTTGTTTTTCGGGGTTTGTGTTGGTGGAAGTTTGATAAAAATAATAATAGAGTCCGTGAAAAGGTCCCGGTTTCGGGGGCATTATGATCTCCTTTCATCGGCCGTTTTGTTTTGCGGTGTCTGTCGTGGATTTTTCTATTATTCCGAGGTGTAAAGCGCGGGGAAAGTTTTTGTTTATTTTATTCGTCTGAATTAAGATCGGCGACAAAAAAGGGACGACAAGTACTTTTGAATGTTCAATACTAGTTAGGTTAGGTGTCAGTGGCTGGTTATATTTACGGCCGCATAGCCGCCCGTCCTTCCTGTGACTATACAGGGTGGTTTTTAAGTTGATAAATTCCTCTTAACACTGTGTAGAATGCACGAAAATAAAAACATTTTTCACATAAAATTATGTTTGAAAATGCTTTGTTTCCAAAATACAGGGTGTTAAAGTTTTAAGAAAAAATGCCTTCTTGATCATAATTTTCCTACCACTCCAGATATGCCTACAAAATTTGGTACACTTGTTTTAACCATTACATTACTTTTTCGTTGTAAAAGTTTTTTAAATTTTTTACCAATGGCGTTCGAATAAGATTTTATTTATTTTTTTAAGAAAAATGATGGGCAAGAGAGGGAAGCCTTTCTGTAAGTAAAGGATCATTAATAAGACGAATAGCTCTTCTTTGACTAGAATCAAGAATGCTTAGGGTTGTGGGGGCCGCCATGCCCCAGATATGGGAACAATATTCCAAGGGAGGTCGGATTTGGGATACATATAAAGTGTATAAATTAGAAGCGGAAAAATACTTTTTGGCTCGAAAGAGAAATCCAAGCTTTTTAAAGCTGCCGTGGCTATAGATACAATGTGTTTATGCTAGTTAAGGTTACTTTTAAATGTGACGCCCACAAGATTGAAGGTATCTTTGCTCTGTAAAACTTGGCCGCTCATAAGTAGAGGATGATTATTTGATGACTTATTCGCGACAAGGAACATGAATGTGTTTTGGATGCATAAAGATGGACGAGATTTTTGGCGCCCCAATCCAATATTAAATTAAGCCATGCATTATTATGGCTTAAATTTTTGTAACCAAAACCGTTCGCCGTGTAAAAAAATAACAAGAAACCAAATTAACTAAATGATTATATTAAAAATAATTTTGATTTAAAGAAAAGCCGTGGCGTACTATACAAATCTTGTCCGAACGCCACTGGTAATTTTTTTTTAGCTTTTACAGCAAAAAATGTAATGTAATGGTTAAAAGAAGTATACCAAATATTGTGGACCAACCTGAATTGGTAGGAAGGTTATGATAAAAAAAATTTTTTTTTCTTAAAACTTTAACACCCTGTATTTTGAAAACGAAGCATTTTCGAACATTATTTAATTTAAAAAATATTCAAATTTTTTTATATTCAATACAGTGATATGAGAAATAAAATAAAAAAATAAATGTTTATTATAATCTAAGATCCGATTAGAAATTGATCTGCAAAGTATATATGTTTACTGGATAAAATAGTAATTTATGTAACAAGTGCATAAAGTGATACTTTTTTACGAATAGGAAGTTTGACAGCACGAGCCGTTAGGCGAGTTCGGCAATCCCATGAGTAATAAAAGACACTTTATGCATGTGTAACATACTATATTTTTTCTACGGTCGTATAAAAATTTCCCAAATTACCAGTTTATACATGTTTTATTTATTTAAACTTATTAGTTTTAGTTTTTACAGCATAGCCATTCTATTGCAACAAAAAATTATAGCCTCCTTATTTTTTAAAAGAGAATTATCCTCTTCATAACTATGCCGTGATTTAATTTTAGAAAATGGCATGTACTTACTTTTTGTAGAAATAATACTAAAACAGTATAAATTCCTTTTTAGTTTTTTAGTCATTCAAATTATTAATTACTATTAATTTTAAATAACTTTTATTAAATTTGTTCGCAAACTGTTAAATTTTAAAACAAGTGGCACATAAACTAAAAAAATAATAACGAAATAAAAGGTAACTTGACCGTTTGGTTCAGTTGACGTCTCGTTTACTGTAACATTGCATACATTGATATTTAGGTTTATTGTAGTAGGCATAGAAACCACACACTAATTTAAAGTGTGAAAAAGCTTCGAAGTGTAAAAAAGTTACTTTTTTAACACTTTATGTAGTGTACCAGAATGAAGTACTTTATCTTCATGTTAACGATTGAAAAACCCACATTTTTTTAACGGTCGTGGAAAAACTTTTTTAAATAAAAATTATGGTCAAAAGTGTATTTAACTTTGAAATAAAGACTCAAAATTTTTGACACACTCTGTATAATGGCAAACTTTATTTTTTTATTTACTTTTGAAGGTTAGCTAATGTAATATATATTGTTTAAATGATACAGAATGTACCAAAACATTGGAACGACTTTTCAAAATTTCAAATTTAAACAATTTCCCATGGCTTTATTTATAAAATTGTTTTTTGTTTTACATTTTGTGACTAACTTAAAAAGTATAAGATACCTTTTTTGTAGAGCGTTTAATTTTCGATAAAAATAGTATAAACTAAATTGTCAATAATTGTTTTTTTAGTAAGTTACAAAATTCAAAACAAAAAAGATACTTTTCATAAAATTCTTTAATCTTTAACCTTAAATATCTTTTTAACGGTTGGATCTATCAAAAAAGCATAAAAGACCTTTTTGTAGAGCGTTTAATTTTCTACAAAACTAAAGTTTTGCTGCATGATTAACGAATGATGATATATAATTTTTTTTGGATGCGACTAAGAAAAATATGCAAACCTGTAATATAGCGGTTCTTCCCGTTAAAATTAAAAACACATAAGGGAGATAAGGGTACTTTGGTTACCGCCTACATTCGTTATTTACGTAAGGCGCTGTTTAAATGCCGCATACGGTATTCAGTGTTTGTTTTTAGAGATATGAAAGACGCCATATTAAAAACGGGTCATTACACCTGTCTGCAAATTTACAAAATCAAAAACAAATAATCCTTTAATGTGCGAATACTTAAGTTTTTCCATTTATTTCAAACACATTTTAGTGAACATTTTCCCACTTTTCCAGACGAATTTTGACTAAGGCATTCTCTCAAGCCAGGTCATTGTCGGCCGAGAGAGAATCTTAATCTTTTCGTTTTTTTTCCACCTGCGATATTATTCCCAAAATAAAAAAGCAAGGCTTTATTAAAGATCAGTAGTTTAACTTTACTCTGTGGCTCTATCACTAAAATATTTGTAGAAATTGTCGAAATAAATATTATAACCTTAAAAAATAAACAAAGAAAAATAATGTGCGCATGGCAATTCTATTCGCTATTTTAAATAGCATACGGCGTTATCAGCCCGAAAATTACTCCATGCGATAACGTAATTACCACCAGCGACGGTAAAAATCGAATCGCGCATAACTTAACTGTCATAATAGCGCTTACGTTAATCCGCATGACGTTACAGCACCACCCATATCTCTCTACAGTTTCCGAGCATTCTCTGGAGGTGTCTAGGAACCAATTTTTTACTGGCAGAAGTCAACATAAAATATCTAATTTTTTGACCCACCCATACACCCAAATGAATACTGCTCTGTAGTTTCTGACACTTTTAAACAAATCTTTGCGTGTCTTTCGACTATAATACCCGAATTTCACACCTATATGCATATCTGAAAAGCAATATGGAACCAGGAACATGGCCGAGCCATCGGTGGCGAGGCAGCCATATTGTTTTACAATTTTCTTTAATTACAAGAGGCCATAAAAAGCACGGCTGGCCCTTTGTTGGGCCGCCCCATGGGGCTCCAGAGGTGTTGGACGACAACACGCACTCGTCAGGATGAGAGGAATGTATGATGTAGTTTGGCTGGGTTTCATTAAGGAAGGACAGGGGCGTATTAGGGTTATTTCTTAAACAGTGGTTTTAATTAGACTATAAAATATGGGTGTGTGTTCAAAACGAGGCAAGCTGTCGTCATTATGACGTCATTTTTGGTCATAGGACGTCATCAGACCAAAATAATGACATCATTTTAATGACGTGTTTTTGACGTCGTTGAAGTGACGACTTTTTGACGAATTTTTTTGTCATACTAGCTCATAAAAATCTAATGACGTCATGTTTAGAAAACCCGCCAGAAAAATTTTGCGACATTATATGATTCGTGTCAAAATCCAACCGAAATATCATATCACAGAAAAATAAGACTAATAAATTTACAAAATTAAAATAGAAAAAACTCTACCGATAGATGGCGTAATGAACAATAAACTACTACTTTATTCAACATCTTCGCTTTTTATGGCCTACACCGTATCGATGAGACCAAAATAGTTCGAGACCCGTCTGCAGTTGGTAATCTCAATTAGCTTTGAAAGAAATATCTTCGGCTAGTGAAAAAATCTGCATCTCCAGGTTGGACAGTGTCCCGAGAGATGCGACCTTGCACTTTGCAGTGCAAGAAACAGTAAGGAGTTTTTTCCTATTTTAATTTTCAAATAAAATATCGTATCATTTTAGATTTTAAAAAAGTATATGCGTCAATTTTTCGTCATTTTAAAGACGTCATTATGACGTCATTAACGAGACGTCTTTTGTCGGTGACTTTGGGAGGTCAATTTAACGTCATTTTGTCGTCATTTTATGACGTCTTTGCTGACCAAATGTGACCAAAAATGACTAAAAAGAGACGTCAGCTTGCTGCTTGGGTGTTTTATTAGTCCCTGTGGCAGTAATAAAATTGACCTTATGATAATAACCAGTGTTAACAACCCTACTGTTTTAACAGTAGATTTGCTGTTTTCACATTGATGACCATGTTTTCTCTTTCATTCCTATTTTCTACTGTTTTTCGCGTTCAGCGCCACCTAATACACTACTATGCAAACATTTTTCGATAACCACTACGCAATAAAACGCAATGACAAACCACTACGTAATAAAACGCATTGATACTAGATGGCAATATCTTCTTTATAATTTTATGCACGGGGTAATCCCTATTTACCAATAACAGCTACACGCGTCTTGTTTTGCGTAGCGTAGGTATTGTTTTACAGTCACAAGTCACAACACCTTGAACAGTTTCTTTGAATTACGGCGTCTATTTCGAAAAATAATAATTACAAAGTTTTTGATAAAATGAGTAGTGATTCATCGACTGGAAAAAGTCCTCCTAAGAAGAAAAATGTGAAATATGAACAGAAATTCGTAAATTCGTGGTTAAAAGATGATAGGTTCAAAGGCTGGTTAAAGAAAAGCACTAAAGGTGAGACTTATTTCTTTTGTTCTGCGTGTAATTGCGACAGAAAATGTGGTATACACGAACTGTTACGACACAAAGATTCAACCAAACACGCGAACTTCTTTACCTACCGCTTTCTACTGTTTTTTTTAGTTGAGTTGTTGTTTTTTAGTTATTTGAGGTTGGCAATACTGATAATAACTCTTTTAAAACCTTTTAAGGGGGTTTCCTCGGGGTTTCTGTTGACGAGTCTACCACGAATATTAATAACGCCATATATGGAAGCGGCGCTTTAGCTTAGCCTGTCAAGGTCAAATGTTTCTGGTGTCGGACTGGGCAAAGGCGTCACTTTTGTGTCGGGCTGCTAACTAACCAACTAGGCTATTTCACCGCTGATCATTGGTTTATGCAATTAACATGTAAAGGAAACAATTATAAATAAATTAATTATTCATTAATTATTTACTAGCAATTGTAGCGGACCTATGCTGGCAGATGTTGTTCACTTGCATTTACTACAATAAATCTGCTTTGAAAATATTATTTCATTTAATTAACATATAAGGGTATATTTTCTTAATGACTATAAGAAGTACGCCTCAGAATAGTAAAATTTCGCCGCTAATAAATTAACGACGAGAATTTGCATACATTTTTCGCGACATTAAACATAATTGTGTCTTTGACTTACACCCGAATCGTTAAAAAAATGTTAAAAACATATTAATTGTTTTTTCTTTAGAAAATACACTGCTTTAAGCTATAATTACCATTATTTTTTTACAAGGGTTTTCAATTACGTCAGCACCAAAGTCACCACCTTCCTCTAATGAAAGTACCGCCCCGAACGTGTAACTGCATTACATGCACCTGTGAA
The DNA here is from genome assembly GCA_014170235.1 of Listronotus bonariensis. Classification (NCBI taxonomy): domain Eukaryota; kingdom Metazoa; phylum Arthropoda; class Insecta; order Coleoptera; family Curculionidae; genus Listronotus; species Listronotus bonariensis. The sequence goes on along the minus strand of JACEGR010007255.1, from coordinate 14,067 downwards.
CACATGTTTTTTTGTGTACCCGTATCTTATTACATCTATCGACACTTTACACCATACTTAACCATCACTTTTAATTCTTCACAGGCTAACTAAGAAAGACGTATGCTTTTCCTTATAACCAAATGGTCTATATGCCATTGTGCATTAAAATTTATAGAATACAAAAAGGTACTAAATTTAAGAGATTAAGTATAACATAAAACCGTACTGTCAGCAGCGGGACTCCGTGCTCTATAGAATTCTACACCTCGCTTTATATCGTAGATTTCTACTCGAGAAGTCGATAATTGCACTTTTTAGTACTCTGTGTCACAATAGACTAAACATCGGAAATGTTCGTAAAATGTCTATACGTGTACTAATACTTCTCTGTTTAACTGTGTAAGATGAAAAAGGACACACATACAGCTATTGCGAATTAGATTTAAGGAATATCATTATTGAGCAATTGAGTTTTTAATTATTGTTTTTAACACGGAACAAACGAGGGTTAGGTTTTTAAGCAATTTTTATTTAATTTTATTCTCTTTTACTCTTGGACTATGGCATTAGCAGTTATTATGTCTATCGGCTACTTCCTTCTTCTAGGAATTTAAATTTTTCTGAAGAAAAACTTAACCTTTTTTTTTTATAAATAGCTATCAATGTTCCCTACTGTGAAGAATTTACATCAGTAAAGCAAAAATATGGAACCAATTTATCTAAACTAAAAAAATCAATACCGAATTAGCTTTATACAATTGTGAATCTCTGCAACAATCAAAGGTCACATTGGTTAAACAGGAAGCACATGGCTAGAACCAAAGACAAGATATTTTTTATCGTTGTAAAAAACAATAAAATAATTTTTTGCATTCTAATAACTCAAAAACAACGAAATAAATATATAATAATATATTTTATCTTATATTTAAAAAAATCAAAATCACTAGTTTAGGAAAAGCTGTCTTGGCTAAAAATGATCCTATAGAACAGCTTTTTTTCTAATTCGTGAGAAAATATCAGAAACACGAATCTTATACGCCGGATTTTTTTGTTTTTCGCAAAATTATGTTAAAAATGTAAATATCTTAGTAACGATCTTCCTTGATTTCTAGACAATTTAAAGAAAGAAGTAAATTTCTAATTTTAAGACAATACAAGAAATTCAAAGTTAAGACCAACATTTTTTGACAAAAAGAAATTTTAATATTTGTTTATTTTTTGGTTTTTTGCCTTTTTCGTTTCTCTCTAACACACGTAGGTTAAATAAAAACATCTTTTATTAGTATATAGTGATTCAATTATAGTTTACCCATTAAAGTTCATACATCATTGCTTTTGGGACGTCAAGAGCTTTCAAAAAAGAAAAAGATATAATAAATGGAAAAGAACTCCTATAAAAATATTAAAAATAGGTATTTTAAATTGAGCTATTTTTTCTTATACGTCAAGTAATTTCAAGAGTCTTCAAATTTATTCAATCAAGACAAGAAATCAGTTGTCAAGAAAAGAAGTTACCTGTTAAATTTTTTTTTGTCCTGGCCACTCCTTGTTTAAAGGTTTAAAGCATTTAAGAGAAATGTCTTACCGCTTCTAAGCCCATGAAATCCCATGATGGTCCTACCTGAAAAAAAAAAACATAATATTCATATTGATAGTTCCCCGTTACAGTATAAGTCTGCATTTTAACAATTTTTTTAAAGAAATGTATGTAGGAGCTATGTTTTCTTGATGAACCATTGCAGGACCTTGTATATTAAATAAATATTTATTCTAAAACTTTCTACACGTGCTGTAGATACGCCACTGGACTTTATGCCCCCTAGTCCCCATTTTATCATTATTGTTTACCCGCCACTTTCAATTATGGGCTTCCAATGCAGAATGCACAGCGCAAAATGTCGGTCCTATATATACGAGCTGGCTGCAAACTCCAGGAATATTTTGTGTTTTTTTATTACGTTGGCGTTTCTGCGAACCGCACTCGCCGGTATATTGAATGGCCGAGGTGTGAAAATAATAAGAACAAACGATCCCATGTGTGAAGTGTTCCGGGGGTGAAGGTTGAGAGGGAAGTTTTGGTCTATACTCAGCTTTGATGAATATAACAGGGACGGGTGGTGATTTTTATTAAACTGCTTTATTTAATTTATAAAACTTGTGAGAATTAAGATATTTTTAACTTACATTAAATACCGCACTCCCGGGTAATTCCTTTATTTTCTACATTTGAACATACTTTACCATCTTCAAAATTAGAGCTTGTTCGGCTTCTGTATATCGTTGCGGCATATTTAATAATAACGATGTATATTAACAAAATCAACACTTCACAGTAATCGTATATTAAAACCACAATAGATCACTTAACATTCTCTCTATTCTCTCTATTTTATTTTCTTGGTTTTGGTCCCTTCAGGTCCAATCCACCACTCTCCCCCTTCCGGAGTATGCTTTCCAGGGCTTCGTCGGCGGAAAATCCGGATAATCGAGCTCGTAGCTCCCAGAAATTCCAAAAAGAAAACAAATAATTCAACAATCGATGCAATGCATAAATTGTCGGCTGTCAAACCAAGATCTGCTATTGGTGTTACGTATAACCTTCACTTTCACTACTGACAGTTCCCATGGCACGCCCATCTATATCCCGCCATTTGAGAAATACCTCGTGTTCACCACCAAACAGGATACCATCAGCTTATAGGAATCTTTGCTCACAGCGCTTAGATCCAGAAGAAAGATGCCGTCAATTTAGCGTGAATCTTTCCTTGATCCCCGAAGGTAAAAACGTTCGTACGACACCTCTAGCCGCCACTCCGGGAAGAACTTTGTAGTCCTCTACGCACGTCCGCACTGTCCGGAGGTCAAACAAAGAGTACTTTAACACTTAACATTCTAAATTGTTTTAAACAACTTACGCTGCTGCATGAATAATTTGCGTTTACAATGCTGCAGGTTAAATACAGGTTCACAATACATCGAAATAGGTCTGGATAGTCGGTTAGTTCGAAGCATAGGTACTAAACACTTATAATTCTCCTATTTACTTAACTTTTACATAAAAATTAACGAAAATATTTGAAATCTCTAAAATATCAAAAAATATCATGACATTTGATTGACTACTTTTTTATCTTTATGACATCTCACGAAGGCTTATGCCTAAATACCAGTGTACCGTGAGTGCCGGGTTACTGGATGTTTAACCCATTATTGTCGTGTTCCGTCAACGTTATCCAAGCACTGAAACATGCAGTTTTTTTTGCATTTCACAGCACCTTTTAGACAACGCGGTAGTGCCACCACGGTCGTTATTTTTAAACAACTACTACCTAGAAATGGCAGAATACTACACAGTGGTTTGCCATTGCCAACTGTGAGGTGACGAGCAATGAAAAATCCGATGTCCGACTCCGAGATTCGAACCCGGATCGCCGCGGTGAGAGGCTGACACGCTAGCCTCTGCACCACTGCTCGCCACAAACTGACAATTCTCAGGGTTACGTTAGTGACGTATTTTTTTTGTCTCTCATCCCATGAGTAAAAAAACACACTTTATACATGTCTTACATACTATATTTTTTTCACGGCCTCATCAAGAGAGAACAACAAGAGAGAACAACAAGAGAGAATAAAAATATAATATTAAGCAAATTATAAAACATTACCATTTTACTAGTAAAATCATAATTTTTATAAAAAGAAACACTCTCGCAAACTCTCCAAAAGACTGAGGTGTCAAAGTTTTATTTAACGTTAAAAACAATAGAGTTATTCTGTTTCTGCTAAGACTCCAGCAAGTTAACCTTTAAAAACACGCCAGTTTTACCTTGGCTGATATTCAACAATCCAAAATTGCATCTCCCGTCCATAAATCGTCATTATCACTCGGAATCAAAAAGTCACAACAAATTCAGCGTTTCTTGCTCGCTGGCTGCTTTTTATGATAATTTCCCATGCAAATTCCCTTTATATTTACGCGCGTTCCGTGACTCGGAATGCCATTAGGGCCAAACGCCTCGGCCTTGTTGCTATTGCTCTAAAAATCTAACTTATTCTGACGTAGCAGCTTTCTTATATAACCTTTAACTTAACAGTGCCGTATTTTGTTTTAATTTAATAAAGCAAGGGCAATTAACTTGCGCCAGATGGAGCTTGGTAACAAAAATAATTTAAGGTCAAAATTTAAATATTAGCATTTCCTTTGTTTTTTTTCATTTTTTTTTGCAAATTATAACAAAAAAAGGTGTTTTATCGAGAAAGATTTAGAAAAACACAGACCATCGACACTACAGTTTGGCTATTATGATATAAATATCGCAAGGACATGGTTATTTTAGACAAATGGCTTCTACCTAAGTAAATGCCTTCTGCCTGGGCAAATAACTTCATAAGAAATAAGTTTTATTTTAAAGCCATTTGCCCAGGTAAACGCATTTGCCGTAGTTCTTGTTAGGCAAAAGACTGTAATATATTTAATAACATATTAGGCGTACCTACAGTATGTTTTGCAGACTACAGTTAAAAGCAAAAGCACGTGTAATTTGATTGGTTCGAAGCGGTAGACGGTAATGCAAAACTGCTGGTTAGTTTTGGTTAGTTAAATCTTGTTTTTCTAATTGCTTCATTACCCAAGCAGCAGGCATTTGCCTAGACAGAGGCCATTTGCCTAAAATAACCGTTTGCCTGCGACATAGATACAAAAATATATATAAGTTGGTCCATGGTCCCAAACCATATTAGCAGTATATCACTTTTTCGTGAGATGAGTCTTCCAGGAAATATTTCTTTTAACAAATCTATGGATACAGTGTGGCAGTGTGGGATTACCTAAAATTAAGGGTCTAAAAATAATCCAACCACATTAGACCAGCTTAAACAAAATATTGTAGGAAAAATTAACTCCATTCCGCGAGCAACTTGTCGCCAAGTTTAAAAAATATGCAACTCCGGACTTCGGAAATTTCAGCAACGTGAGAGACGTCACTTGGAAAACATAATTGTTTTATTGTATATTGAAACTGCTCATACAGTTAAAGCCCACCATGTCTTTTTTTTCACCTCCTTTTCGGGGTTATCCCACCCAGGTTTCGACTGTCGCCCCCTGCAGTCTTAGGGCGTATTGTGCTTTAACTCCTTCTTAGTCACACACCATTCATTTCATAACTTAGATGATTGCTGCTCGGTCCTTTACGCCCGAGCAGAATACCGCGTGCCCGCTCACCCTGTATATACAGACTGTCAGGGATGGGGTTTACAAGAGGACAAATGGATAAAAATTTCATTGAATTACGTTATTAATGTCAAAGGGTATCTGAAAGTTATTAAATATTAATTATTTTAAATTTTTATAATAAAAAAGGCCAAAAAACTTTTATAATTTGCTTTTTAAACACCTGCTTCCTTCAAATGCCTACACAACACAATTTTTAAGCTGTAAAGGAATATGATCAAGGCGTCTTCGTGAAATAATGGGGTTCAGTAAAATTTTGATTTACTATTTTTATCGATTACAAACATTATTCTTAATAAACTTTTATAATGATATTTTGCTTAAAAACGGAAGTTTACTTTTAGAGAAAAATAATGTTTTTTAAGTTTTGCGAACCCCGCATACAAAAACAACTTTTTTTTTTGGTGAATCTATTTTTCTTTAAAGACATACATTTTTATTAAAATTTACTTTTGTTTTGAATATTTAAATGTTTGTTCTATTTATCGAACAGTCTGTATAATATTGTAATAACATAGGTATCAAATGAAAGGGCTTGCTGTAAGTAACTCGAAAAATCCCCTGTCTAAATTACAAATGGCGGTCTAAGCTTTTTATGCTTTCCTACAATATGAGTATCAAATGAAAGAACTTGCTGAAAGTAACTTAAAAATAAAGTAACGTCACTTAAAAACCAATTTACTAATATGAGTAAGTAACACTTCGTTGCTGTTATTCGTTTGAATTTTTGGTGGTCTAGGGTTTTGGAGTCTTCGATACAAATGCCTCATTGTATTCCAGATAAACTGTTTGAAATTTAGGAATAGGATAAACAGACGTAGTTACATGTCCAGCGATAACTAAAAAGTAAAAATATTTTAAAAGTATAAAAACTTTTATAAAACATGCTTTTAATGAAATGCAATAAAAATAGTAAAATAATCCTCTGCATTAAAACTTTCCATATATATATATATATATATATATATATATATATATATATATATATATATATATATATATATATATATATATATATAAATATATATATATATATATATATATATATATATATATATATATATATATATATATATATATATATATATATATATATATTTATAAAAAGCTAAAACCAGTAGTCAGAGCTTTTCAAGATTATCGCAAAAAAATGTATCTAGTAGTTGCAAATAGCTCGCTATGTTACAAGTACCTTCGAAAAAATAAGGTCCAATGATACCATTGTATGAAATGGCACACCACACATTAATTGTTTTAAAGTATTGACGTCTTGAGGGAATTCTAAATTCAGGATTCTCTTTACTTCAATATCTGACATGCTGAGAAGCAACAGTACCGTTGGTTGAAAATGTTGATTCGTCAGAAAACATTATACAGTTGTGAAAGTTTCTATTGATATTTAAGATCTTATTTCCAACCCATAATAAAAAATCTAGTCTTTTAGCTTCATCTCCAGCTTGCAAGGTTTGGTTGAAATGAGGCTTGTAAGGGTAAATTTTATGTTCTTTTAAAACTGTTTGAATAGTAGTTTTTGTACCACCTCTAAATGCTTAGCTCTGTTTCTCAATGAAAGCAATGGATTTTCATTTACGGATTGCAATATCAAAACTGTAGAGGCATCGTCTTCATTATATTGCTTTTTTGTTTTTTAATGTCCATAACTGATCCTGTTCTTTGAAATTTTTTCACCAGTTTGTGAACACCAACTTTCGAAACGTTTACTCCAGGAAATTTGCGTTGAAATTCCTCCACTACATAGCTATAAGAGCACTGACCACTTCCATAGCATTGCACTATAAAAACTCTTTGTTCTACGGTCAGCATTTTGGAAAGTATTTTTTGACACTGACACTAACAGGTAATAATGTACAGGTATAAAAGTTATAATATGAAGGTAGTAAAATGCGTACTTGAAAAAATGTTTTTTTTTAATTTTTCGTAAATTAAAATTTTCTTTAGTAAGTTCGGAATCAGAATTAGAAGTAAATTTGGAGCAAGTTTTTTATTTATCATTTCACGTTAAAACGCCTAAAAATGACTGTTTGCTTTTGTTTGATTTTATGTTTTTGCATTTTTGAGACACCCTGTATGATAAAAATATATTTTCTCATCGTGGATCATATTTTTCAACAAGCAGACTTTTTTATCAAGAATGACTTTTTTCGTATCTTTCAATTTTTGGTCCATTTGTCCTCTCGTTAACCGCATCCGCGGACATACTGTATATACGAGCTTAAGAGATTTAATTTTATTTTTTGACAGCTCAGGATATCTCTGAAACGTGAGGAAAAGTCCTGCCACAAATTTATGCACTGAAATCATATTTTGTGGATCTACAACGTAAGACGAGACGATTTTTAGCCACAGTCGGACGTGACAAAATTACAACTGAGTTTTACAAAAGATGGGTAAAAAATATTTGTAAAATTACATAACTTATATGTAATATTACATTAAACATGTTATTAAATTGTTAATTTACAATTGAAGGATGTACAGTTCAAACAGGCTAAGTGCCAAATTTAAAGAACATAGATATTTAAGAAAAACGAAATGTTGAAGGGTTATTATCAAAAGGGTAAAAGATATATTAGTTTTAATTTTAACTTTTGGTACAACAAAGTTTAATAACGTAAGTAAAGCCTTGTTTCAATATGTTATCCGAAAAATTTGTAATGTAAAAAAAAAAGAAATAAGCAAACAAGAAACATGCTATGTGCCACAATAAAAAATCTTTTAATATATATATATATATATATATATATATATATATATATATATATATATATATATATATATATATATATATATATATATATATATATATATATATATATATATATATATATATATATATATATATATATATATATATATATATATCTATATATATTTATAAAAATGCTAAAACCAGATTAAACTTTTGACACCCCCGTGGCGCAGTGGTCAGAGCTTTGATCTTCGAATCCAGAGGTCTCCGGTTCGATTCCCAGCGGGAGAGACATATTTAGGTAGTAGTTATTTAAAAATAACGACCGTGGTGGCACTACCGCGTTGTCTAAAAGGTGCTGTGAAATGCATAACTGCATGTTTCAGTGCTTGGACAACGTTGACGGAACAGGGGAACGATGGGTTAAACATCTAATAACCCGAAACCCACGGTACTCTGGTATTTAGGCATATGCCTTCGTGGGATGTCAAAAAGATTTAAAAAAACTTTTGACACCCTGCAACACCGAAACAATCCACTTTTAAACGAAGGTAAGTTGGGTTGGATCGCCATATTTTAGCCTTACACTGAATCAAATTATTTTGTGGATTTACAACGTAGGACGTTGGGTACTTTTAGCCACAGTCAAAGAAGAGCTGTTCGCCTTATTAACGATCCTTTTCTTACAGAGAGGCTTCCTTTTTCTTGCCCATCGTCGGGCTGTAGGAATCTGTCGCCTTTTTATAAGTACTTCCCCTGCTTCTGCTCCGAGGAATTGCCCAGTGTAATTCCCTCTTGCAGTTCACAATGGAAAAACTCCTGGTGCCGCACGTATACTTACCTATAGGCATACGCTTTAACTGTACAGGCCCCCAAACTTCTCACTTTGTGCGTTCCTTTATTTCTGAAGTCTCTAGATTGTCGAACCTGCTGCCCGAAATTAAAAGTTTCTGGATTAGAATATAAAAGTATGAAAAAAATAAAACTCTCTTCACTTACGGATTATCGATAGGGAGTCGTCTGGATTTAGGGATCTTAAAGAGGTTGCCAAAAATCTTATTAATACTATGAAACTTAATATTAGTAAAACAGTCATGATCTGCATTGATAAGGAAGATCCTGGAGTGACAAAGGTAAAATATACGTACAGTGAAGTTGAAAGTTAGACGAAAGTACCAATTTTAAAGAAAAACAAAACCACACAGGACGTAAACGAAACTGTTCTTAACCTTTTACCTCCAGAAAACAAAATATCGGACAACAATAAAAATCATTACGCTCTATCATCGATTTTCTTGAAAACAAAGATCATAAAGACTATTACCGTAAGCTAGCAGATGAGTTTGAATCATGTTTTTAAACGGTTCTTTTTCTCTTAAAAGATTTTTTATTGTGGCACTTAGCATGTTTCTTGTTTGCTTATTTCTTTTTTTTTACATTACAAATTTTTCGCATAACATTTTGAAACAAGGCTTTAACGTATGTCCTAAAAGTTTTGGCACAAAACTCATTGTCTTTAATTTTAACAAAAACAAAATAATATCAAGTTGCCTTTGAAAACAAAAGTTTATTTACTTTATTTACTGTCAGTTGAGATTTATTTATTTTGAAGTTTTCGCTTTAAGATGTCGTATAAATTAGAAATAAGAAAAAGTATCTACAAGTTAGTTGGGCGGATACCCAAAGCTGAAATCTGTCGAATATTCCACAGAGGTCAGAGAGATTGGTGAGAAGAGCAAAAAACCAGATTGGAATGTCAACGAGGAGACTGCCTAGGCAATACAAATCTTCTAAGAGTACGATATCGTTGGAATTGAGGAGGAATGGTCTTAAATATCGAAAGAGACGTAAGTGCCCCAAATACTCTCAAGCGCAGCTTCTTCGTATACCAAGATGTTGTCGTCAACTGAGGCGGGTACATTTTGCCAATGAAAAAATCATTATTTTAGATGACGAAAAGTATTTCACTTTGAGTAATTCTGAAATGAAGGGAAACGATGGATTTTATACGGACAACGTAGATGAATGCCCTGACAATGTTACAGGGGTGTATCCCGACCTTTTGTTGGAAGAGTGAGGGGTGAAGCTTTAAATAGTCAGAGCTATATTGATAACTGCCTTTCCAAATTGCTTCAGTTTGTCCGCGAACATCATGCTAATGACGATATCATGTTTTGGCCAAACCTAGCATCATGCCATTACTCAAGCGATACCCAAAACTGGCGACAACACCACATACCTTTTGTTCCCAAAAACAATAATCCTCCAAACTTGCCGCAGGCTCGCCCAATAGAGGATTTCTGGGCTGTACTGTCTAGAAAGGTTTATCATGGAGGCTGGGAAGCACAAGATGAGGAACAATTAAGACGGCGAATTTACGAGAAATTACGAGAAATTGAACTGAATTCCGTCCAGGACCTCATGAGAAACATTCGAAGAAATTTGCATCTGGTAGAGCAGAATGGGCCACTCTACATAATTCGATAGTATAGTTTAGTTAAGTATTGAGTTGTAATTTATGATAACTAGTTACTGTTTAAATAAATTTCTTCATTAAAAAAAAACGATAAATATTGTGTGCCAAAACTTTTAGGACATACGTGACTTACGTTATTAAACTTTGTTGTAACAAAAGTTAAAATTAAAACTAATATATCTTTTACCCTTTTGATAATAACCCTTCAACATTTCGTTTTTTTAAATATCTGTGTTCTTTAAATTTGGCACTTAGCCTGTTTGAACCGTACATCCTTCAATTGTAAATTAACAATTTAATTACAGTTTTACATGTTTAATGTAATATTACATATAAGTTATGTAATTTTACAAATATTTTTTACCCATCTTTTGTATAACTCTGTTGTAATTTTGTCACGTCCGACTGTGGCTAAAAATCGTCTCGTCTTACGTTGTAGATCCACAAAATATGATTTCAGTGCATAATTTTGTGGCAGGACTTTTTCCTCACGTTTTAGAGATATCCTGAGCTGTCAAAAAAATAAAATTAAATCTCTTAAGCTCGTATATACCGGGTGTTGCTCGGTCGAGCGGGACATAGGGAATCCCATGTAAATTTTGAAGTAGTTAAATATTGGCTCCCCTAATTATTTTAGAAAAAATGATATTAGGATTTATTAAAGAGCACAGTAAGTTCCACCCAAAATGAAAATTTGAGCATTTTTCAACCAACCAGTAAAGAGTAAACTGCTTAATACTTCTGCAACGTAGTATCTTATTATGCACCCCGTACTCTAGAAATCAACAATAAAAACACCATATCGATTTATCAGTGACAATTTAGATCATTAATTTATAATGTCATTGCCAAAACTGAACAATTATATACAGGAATTTCAAAAGAATCCTCGCATTTCATTTTAGTTTACAGCTAATTCCAACACATGCACTCACAGTTACGCAAGACAATAAAACAAATTTTTCTACATTTAGAAATCAATTAATGACGAAAATATCAGGATTTAATCAAATGCTCAAATATTCCTCCATTAACTGCCAGACAATAACCCAAACGATTATAAAACTCATTTCTCACGATGGGTAGTTGGTACATCGATATTCTGGCACATTCAGCGGAAACAGTTTTTCTTAGCTTGACTAAATTTTCATATTTTTTATTGGTTTGGCGAAAGATCACGTCGAATTTCTTCACATTTGCAATTATTGATTACTGTGCCTGTAGTTTGAAAGTTTTTATCGTCCGTTCTATTGTCGATTTACTTGGTATTGGCCTATTGGGAAAACTAGGCTGCAAATACATATGTCCGCTACTCTTCGATAACTATTTCCCTGGTAAAACCATTTTATAATAGTGATTTTTTCTTGATTTAGGTAGTTCATTATTTAAGAATGATGTGACATTGATCTGACAACTTGAGAGTAAGAGGTTAAATAATTTTTCTAGTATTTTATTATAAACTTCTAATAATACAAGGCGGGTAAGAAGATAGGAGATTCGTAACTTATTTTAGCATTTATCTCTTAGCTGGTGGACTAAGAAGAGCTGAAATTTGTACACTGGGTACAACTATTCGTGCTCTTTAAAAATCCTTATTATATTTTCTTCTAAAATAATTAGGGGAGCCAATATTGAACCACTTCAAAATTTACATGGGATTCCCTATGTCCCGCTCGACGGAGCAACACCCGGTATAAACAATCTATTACTTCATTTCAGCGATCCCCGCCTTCCTTACACATATAATTTTGAACTTTAAAATCTACACCCACACCGAATAGCTAAAGTTTAAACTAAAATTTTCTAGATAAAATATTGGCTGCAAGACGAAGTTACGTTATTAAAAAGCTTTTAAACTTAACAAAAGGAATAAAAACCGATCCTTTCTATCACATTATAACTTTCCAAGTCTTTAACTTTAAATCCTTTGGACCGCCCTAGATAGATAATATAATAGAGTTTCTCAAGGATTTATATTTCTAAAGGGAGTTGTGTACCTACCCTAGTTTTCACGAAAATCGCAAAGAATCTATATTTATTAGGTTTTCCTCATCAAAAACTAGAACGGAAATTTTTCTTAAAAAAACAACCGTATAAAAATAAACATCCCATCATATCGCTTGTCATGACCTAAATAAAATATTTACTTGACAAAAATTGGAAAGTTATAAAAAATGGAGTGTATAATGGAAAGGTGGTTAGGGTCGTCCGGAACGGACTGAACAGGGCCTTATTTAAGGTTTCCTCAAGTTTTTAGGTATTTCTTTAGGTTCTATAGAAAAACACATGCAAAAATTATTTTATTGTTTTTTACAACGATAAAAATTGTCTTTGGTTCTAGCCATGTGTTTCCTGTTCAACCAAAGTGACCTTTGATTGTTGCCAAGATTCACAATTGTATAAAGCTAATTCGGTATTGATTTTTTTTAGTTTAGATAAATTGGTTCCATATTTTTGCTTTACTGATTTAAATTCTTCACAGTAGGGAACATTGATAGCTATTTATTTAAAAAAAAAGATTAAGTTATTCTTCAGAAAAATTTAAATTCCTAGCTTCCTAACTGCTAATGCCATAGTCCAAAATTGACTCCAAGAGTAAAAGAAAATAAAATTAAATAAAAATCGATTAAAAACCTAACCCTTGTTTGTTCCGTGTTAAAAACACTAATTACAAACTCAATTTCTCAATAATGATATTCCGTAAATCTAAGTTGCAATAGCTGTATGTGTGTCCTTTTTCATCTTGTACAGTTAAACAGAGAAGTATTAGTACACATATATATAGACATTTTACGAACATTTCCGATGTTTAGTCTATTGTGACACAAAGTAACAAAAAGTGCAGTGCGAGTAAAAATCTACGATGGAAAGCGAGGTGTAGAATTTATAGATCACGGAGTCCCGCTGCTGACAGTACGGTTTTATCAGAGACAACAATGAGACGAGCAACTAAATGTAAATAAATTATCCCAGAGAGAGATAGCTGCTGGGCCTTCCTTGTCTGTCTTCAAGGAAGGTAAACGCAGATGGTGCGTGAGTCGACTTTATCGTTTGCCCGCCAAATTCATATTATATAGCTGTGCTATTTTTGCCCTTAATGTAAGCTACTTGTTTTTGTTTCCTATTAATATAAAATATTGGGGTTTAGTTCAATAATTACACACACCTAAATAAAAATGTCATTTATTTGGTTTTTATAAAGATTTTTTCTTACAGATAACCATGTCAATAATACCTTAAATTATCTGTTGAAAAGCACAAATTTAATATATACACTGTGATCACTAATAAAAGTCAATATTCAAAGTCAAATTAAAGGTAAAAAACCACGAAACACACAATAAATCACAGAAAATGTAACATTTCGGCGTGACTGCCTGCGGCAACGTTGTCAAGTTAAAAATATTCGATTAATGGTATATTTTCTTTCTCTTAATTAGATGTGAGCCAAAAAAGGACATTAAAGTTTACATGCAGAAATTGTAAACAACTTGGCAACCAGGACAAAGCGATGATTGCTCCATCTACGATAGCCTGCCATGATGAAAGACAAAGACATATTTATTGGAACTTGCGTTAAACCAGAAAGAGATAAATACAATGGACAAATTGTTAGGATCAGTTACTCGTCTCATTGTTGTCTCTGTACAGGTGGCAATTACATAT
>JACEGR010007254.1:0-51419 GCA_014170235.1 Listronotus bonariensis | reverse complement strand
CAGAACAAAGGAAATGGCGCGCATGCGCAGAACAGGTCAGGTTCAAGCAGAACAAAGGAAATGGCGCGCATGCGCAGTAACGGTCAAGGTCAAGTGGAGGGGGCACAGCATCCGTAATTCTTGACTACTCCCGAACGTGTTTAAAAATAATGTTATGGTAGAGAAAAATAATGCGTACACTATAATTTAAAGCAAACTCGCTAAATTAGTTTGTCAGAAACTACAGAGCCTAACAAGACATATAAAAAAAGTATCCATATTTCTTCTTCTACTTCTTCTTCTTCTTCTTTTAGTGACAGGTTTAAAGTGTGTTTGTGTGTTTTTTTATTTCAAATTAAAAATAAAACAAAAAATGGCAAATGTACCTTCTACAGTCGTCCAAATTTAAAGTTAATAACAAAAAACATTTTTTAATGCAAAATGTTATATTAACACGTTCGCGGACAGTAGGTGAAAATGATGGACTCAAAAAAGCCACCACCAAAAACATCAAAAATGAAGTTCATTTTGGGCCAAAAACTAAATAGGAATATTAAAATGAGACAAATTACTTTGTTTTCTATCATTATATTTATCAACATTGTGACTGCAGTTTCGAAGCTTTGCTACATTTTCAAACTGAATATTCTAAACTACTTGAAACTTGTATATATATACACGTACAATTGGTTAACACATTTTTAATAATAGTGCCTATCCTAAATTTTAAAAAACTGTAAATAGTGGGCTGCTCTTTAGGTCGGTCTGGTCATTCAATAAATTTATTGAGGGGTTTTTATTGGCTTTGTAAATTTCAATAGACTCTAAAATGTTAAGTTTTTACTTTTCGGTGCGGTATATAAAATTTTAAGATTATCGACACTTGGGAATGAATGACTAGATGTTATAAAGTGGTTGGCAAAGTTTGAATTATTTTTATTTAGTACATATGACGATTTGTGTTCCTTAAACCTAATATTAAAATTTCTTCCTGTTTGCCCTACATATAAACTATTGCATTCTTCACAATTTAAACTATAAACTCAGATTTATTTAAAGGTAGTGTTTTTCCTTAGCATTAAAAAATAACTGAGAAACTTTTTGGGATGGCCTAAAGGCAATTTTTAAATTATTATTTTTGTTAAGATGTGTGCTATTTTATCTGAAACTGGTCCAAAATATGTTAGGGTATGGTATGTTGGGGTGCTATTGGGTTTTATATATGGGTATATATGATTAAGGGCTAATTGTTTTTGTTTTTATTAATTAGCGAATTTATGGTACTTAAATCAAAACCGTTATTTTTCGCAATAATTCTTATTGTATTTAATTCTATTTCACGTTTGTGGTTTTCTAAAGGGATGGAAAATGCTCTGTGTATCATTGTTCTATATGCTGCAAGTTTATGTGTTTTGGGGTGTGTCGAGTGGTTTGAAATCGTAGTGTCAGTAAATGTGGGTTTTCTATATATATCAAAGGAAAATTGGTTGTTCTTTTTGGAAATCGATATATCAAGGAAATTTATGGTGTTATCGATTTCTTTTCCATTGTAAACTTTATTTTAGGGTGAAGGCTATTAAGATGATTAAGTGTTAATTGTAAATCTAAATCGCTACCTGTAAAACACACTAAGAATATCATCCACGTATCTGAACCAAAACTTTTTGTTTTTCGCAAAATCAGTTTTTAAAAAATTTTCTTCAGATTAGACATAAAGATTTCGGCTAGATCTGGAAGAAAATTTTAAAACTGATTTTCAAAACATAAAGTTTGGTTCAACCGTGGATGATATTCTAGTGTGTTTACGAGCTAGCTATTTGCAATTAGCACTTAATCAGTCTTAGTCAACCTTCGCCTAAAACAAAGTTTTGTGGAAAGAAATCGATAACTATAAATTTCCTTGATATATCGATTTCAAAGAACATCGTTCCTTTTGATATATAGAAAACCTACATTTACTGACACGATTCAAACCACTCGCACACCCAAAGCACATAAACTTTGCAGCATATAAGTAATGATACACGAACATCACTTTGAAAACCACAAGCGTGAAGATAAATTAGCAATAGAATAATTGCCGAAAATAACGGTTTTATTTAAACCATGTAATTAGCAATGTAAAGACAAAATAACTGTAATCATATATACACATATATAAGTAACTTTTGGCACTACCATACACTAACATGATACTGGACCAGTTTCAGATCAAAACCAGCACATCTTAACAAAAGTAATAATTTAAAAATTGCCTTAGCTCCCAAGAAGTTTCTCAGGTATTTACAATGCTGAGGAAAAACACTACCGTAAATAAATCTGCAGGTTTACTAGTTTAAATTGTGAGAGAATGAACTAAGTTATATGTAGGGCAAACAGAAAGAAATTACAATATTAGGTTTAAGAGACACAAATCGTCAATATACTAAACTAAAAATAATTCAAACTTGCCAACCTTACTACAACATCTGTCAGTCGTTCCCAAGTGTCGATAATCTTAAAATTTATATACCACGCAGAAAAAACATAACTGATTGCAGAGTACATTGAGCAATACAAAACACCTCAATAAGCTGTGATGACCAGCCACCATAGAGCAGCCACTATTGATTTTTAAAATTTAGGATAGACACTATTATTAAAAATGTAATCAATTAGCGTGCTATATCATACTACAGAGTTTCGAAGATAGTTAAATATTCAGTTTGAAAACAAGTAGCTCGAAACTGCAGTCTAATGTTGATAAATACAGTGATAGAAAACAAAGTAATTTAGTCTCATTTAATTTAAAATGGACTATCACAAAGTAACGGACAACTCAATCCAGTATTTAAATAGGAATACCCACGTGTATTTTTTTGTGTTATTTTTTGCAAAAAAGCATAAGCGGTATATGCCGTCTTGTCCCTACAAAAATATTTTTTCATACACTGGGACAGTGACCTGATATGCCGTCAAAAAAGTTATTATTATTCACGAAATATTTATTGAACAATATACAAAACAAAGTTATCAACTACTAAATCAAAAATATAAGTATAAGTGCTATTTTTTGTGAAACTCTACGAAACAAGGTTCGACACACAGAGCTGGTTTTTCGGGGCATGTTTTACATAAGTATTTTGTTTCTTTACGTATTTTATTTGTCGCGCATTGTCTACACCTCATATGGTAGCTCTTGCTGGGATCTTTAGGATTCGGAATTTTATCTAGAAAATGCATGACATTTTGTGGTCCTTCATTCAAATCAAGTTGAGATCGGGGACGTTTACAGCCGCCATATAGTGGGCCAGAACTAACTAATGTTCGACCATCTTTCAAATCTTGAGGTATTTCAAGAAACTCTTTGACTAGTTCTTCACGAAAACCAAGCAGGGTTTGTTTAGGATTTGCTTTTCGCTGGATGTAAAATGAATTCCAAGTCGCTACGTCCAAGAGGTGAAATATTACTTTCTTATACCAGCGTATGCTTTTACGGGGAGAAGAATAGTAATTTACCATCTGGTCATTCCGATCAATTCCGGACATATTCTTGTTGTAATTTGACACTTCTATTGGTTTAATTTTTTCCTGGCCGAACCGGTTTTTGACTGTAATAAGTTCGGGATGATATTTAGTTGTCAAACATAATACTTCACGACGATCCTTCCTTCCACTTGAACAGGTATAGGAAAAGAAGAAGAATCACAACATAACCCTACTTTTACAGAAGAGTGGTGTTAGCTACCGTTGGCTCTAAGAACATCTGGCGCTAACATGGGGCCATAGGGCTCCGCCCCCAAAATGGGGCCCTATTTTTGGGGCCGCCCCTTCTATGGCCCCTTTTTTAAAAGAAAATTTTATGTCATTATGTTCACCCCAGGCCTGTGCCCTCTTTGAGGGGCCCCATAGGTCATCTGTCAACTGTCATCATTGTGGTTATCGTCGCTGCCGTGGAAATATCTTCTATGTGTTAAAACCTAAAATTTTCAGGAGACAAAGAAAACACGTTTTTGTAAAAATAATACAACTTAATGATATTTTATAGTGTTATAATTTTATTTTTTGCGTTTCTTAACGACGTAACACAATAACAAAACAAGCAAATGTAATTTTGAAACAAAACTTTATTATTTAAAGTAAAACATACACATACGAGTTTTTAATATACTTGAAAATGACACATAGGAGGTTTAACTAAGTTTAATGTTTATTTGTTTGTTTTCTTATCTGGCTGGTAAGGTAGGTTATCGTAAAAACTATGATGATCTCTTTCTAACACGATTTTAAGGTCTTGTAGGCATTTCCATTTCGATTCGGTTATTGGAATAGGACGTAAATATAGCTGGGCTGGTCTTTGAATAACGTTAGGTTTTAGCCTTCGTTGTGGTAGTAGCTTATATGGGTCGGAATGCCGTAGTTTGAATAAAATCTGTCCGTCAGGACGATATTCTAGAGCCCGGAGGTCAGTCACGGTTGGATCTCCCGCCTTCTTTCCGGGTCGCAGTGACTGAATATTACTTGGCAATTTCTCAAAATTAAAAAAAGCTGTGGTCCAAAACTTTAATATTATAAGTTTTGGCCGCGCATTTCTCATTTGAGCTATGTAGTCACTAGGAGAATTTATAGGAGGTACAAAATATTTTTCAAGTGTAGCATAAACGCTGTCGCATTCCATCATTGTATGGCCTTTCTCAAGGAACAGCTGTTGGATTAAAATATTTTTCTGAATTGCCAAATCGCTTAAAGCACTAGCTAGTACCTTATTGCGATTTTGATAATTACATCCATCGGAAATAATTGTAAATTTTTTGTATATATCTAATTTTGATGAAAGAAAATCCACAATACATGATGTAAACTCGTTAGAAGATACGCCGCCATTTGATTCATGCCACACATATAATGAAACATCTTTGTTATTCAATACAAAAATTGTAAAATTGTGAAGCTGAAGTTTTTGCTTATAAAACATTCTTGAAGCTTCAGTCTTGGGGCAGAGTAAAACACTTTGGAGATCTATAGTCAAGACTAAGTGCGAAACATCAGCTTCAGCTTTAGCTGCATTTTTCGCCTCTCTTGCTTCATTTTTCATTACGATATGGTTCTGATATACATCTAGAGCAACTGTATTCACTTCATACCCGCAACATACATCGCACTGGTCTTTGCGTGGCTAATGTATTTTAATATTTTTATTTTTTAGTACATCCAAGAAAAACGTTCTTGAAACGCTGTCATTTCTTTATGAGTATTCTCCTTTCTTCCTTCTAGTCTGGGCTTTTTCTTCGATCGAGGAGATGAAACACCTTTATCGCCAATACTTCCTTCTGAATCCTCACTAGCTGCAGTATCAACTTCGCTCCTTCGCACCCATCTTCTGAATGTGTCTTCCCCTAAATTTAATGTATTGATGAAGAACAGCCTACAAACCTTCACTTTTTCCCCATTAGATCTTGGCAAAAATATGTCATGGCCTTCATTTTTCTTTAGCTCTTTCTCACTATTTTCTCTCTTTTTTCGTCTTCTGCGGATATGTCTGGTACTTACTAAACCTTTCACAAACGCTTTCTTTTCGGACCAAGTACTGAAATTCCAGAATGTATTAAAAGCTGACTTCCTTTCATCTTCAGATATTAGATTACAAAGAAATGATCTATCTGATTTTTTCTATTGGTAGTGTGGCCGCAACGCTGCTTAACCGATCTGGAATTTTTTTGCAGTCTTGCACTATTTTGCCATTTTCTACCTTTTTGTAGCCAGTGTAAGATAAACCAGAAACTCGTCTCTTTTTGGCTTTAAGTCGTTTTTTACTGATGCGTGAAATGGGTTTATCAAAAAACTTAGAGAGCCATCACTGTCAGTGCTGGTGATAGATTTACGGTCACCAATTCCTGTCCCTTCTTCTTGCGACAATTTATCTTTTATGACTTGTTTTTCCAAACCAATTTCCTCGCCTCCATTCTCTATTGCAATCTCCTGGGTGAAAACAGATATATCGTTTGCAACTTCTAGCTCCACATTATTTGCTGCTTGCATTTCTTTTTCTTTCGATTTCTGGTCTTCATGTTCCACTACTTCTAATTCTTTTGCGACGTCCATTTCCATTACTTTATTTTCTGCAACCTCCATTTCAATTACTTCATTTTCTTCAACCACCATTTCCACTACTTCGTTTTCTGCAACCTCCATTTGTTTTGTAGAAACAAATTCGTTTTCGAAACTCTGGTCCCTTGTTAACCTCATTTCAGTATTAGAAACTGGGAATAGAATTCCATCAGTGGTACTAACGACCCATTCGTGCCATTCGCCTTGGTTAAGGGTATTGTTTTCTGAGGAAGCAGTATCAGGTCTTAATAAAGTATGATTTTGTGCACAACCACCTTCAGAAATTGAGGTATTATTTGCTAACATCGTATTTTCAGATGGTAACATCAACGATGATAAAATTTGGTCAGCGATAATTTCTTGGCCAATTTCGTTAGGTACAGATCTACACCTATGATCTGCAATGAAGTCTTTATTTTGTATTAACTCTTTTGGATTTCCTATATCTGTACAGGGCTGCATAATATTCTTTTCATTATTTGATTTCGTTCCCAGACTACTTAATGCAGCTTCGACAAGCCTTTTGCTTCGAGCAGACATTCGAATATTCTGCAAGAACAAAAAAACCTATTTTAACAAACATGCATATTGTTAATACTGGTTGGTTGTTACTATTTAAGATCTGTCCAAAAACGGACCTCACTAATTGTAAAGCTGCTCGTTTTAAGTCAAAGTCAATGCAAAAATGTTTGTTAATAAAGCTAGAGTCGAATGTATTTTAAACTAGCGAGTTTGTTAATTTTTAAATGCAATGCAAAATTTCCATTAGTTTACAATGCAAAATACTATAAGTTTGAAACCTTAAAATCACAATTTATAAGTTAATGCTTCATATAACAACCAAGTTTATTGCCAGTTTTAAATAGTTACCATAATAATTTTTTGAATTTTTTTTATTCGTGCTATTAAACGTAAGATACAATACGTGAGCTAAAGAAACCATTTTTTAATATTGGAAGTATATGACGTAGGCCTATTACATTTAAAGTTTTAAATTTTATAAAACGTACTCTACTTAGTTTTTATCCACTGCTATTTTTTTCAAAAGTTTTGGCCTCTGCCTGTCCTAATATTTCTTTTTATTTCCAAAGAACTAAAACAAGGATAAACATTTTCTATGGTGAACAAATATACGGAAATCTCTCCTTTACAATTTTCACCTAAAAATAGTGATAACATTTTTATAGTTTTTGACAAAATATTTATTTAATTTGACCAACGTGTCGTATGAAGGGCCAAAGCTTTTGAAAACGATATTAGTGTAATAATTTCAAGTTTTGTTAATGTTAGCTTTACCTGTTAATTTTTAATAATTCTTAAAATCGCAAGTCCTGAAAGAAAATCTTTATCTATTAACCAATGGTGAAAACAAAAATACCTTTTATCAAAATCGGAGTTGCCGCAGGTTTCTAGAAAATTACCTATTAATATAATTATAACACTGAATAAGATACATAAAATATTGTTTCATGTAGCCTCAAACCATAAAGCTTACAAACAAAGTCATTACATAAAATAATATGATAAAATAAAAAGAAGTGTCTTCACTTACCTTAATAATATTGAGTCGCGCAGGTATAATTACAGTGCCAATATAATCACTAAACTCATCAAAATAACACAACTTTTTATTAACTCCGGGTCAGTAGAGCTAAAGTTTAATTATAATATTTTGACAAACTAACCTAAAAGTACGAATCTCAAACCTCAAATGTGCAGCAATTTGATAGATCAGGCCGGGTTAAAATCGCGTATGTGTCCAACGTCAACACATAGCGGGTATTACCGCGGACGCTGTAGCAGCAAAATCTCCCATGTGTAAAATTTCGGTTAAATAAAGCACATACGAGGTTTTATCGCAATCATTATTGTAGACGGTGCACATAAGAGATTTTTAATATTAAGAATAACAGCTTTCAGATTTAAATAGCACATACTAGGTTTTGTTACACTGTGCGCATGGAAGATTCCTGTAATATGGCTATAATAACTTATTTTCGCGAAAATGTGCACATACGAGATTTTTCCACGGCAACGACGTTATGTTTCTTTACTTGTGAATTCAATATTTAGTGTGCAGTTCCTTATTGTTTCGATCTTCAATTGGAGTATGCGTGCGCGTTCATTGTGGCTTCTCTGCCTAAATTTTTGAGAAAAAAGTCCATGTTAATACCTGGTTCGAACCACAGACCTTGATGTTACTGGGGCCGCGCCGTCCCCGCTGAGCCAACGCGGGTACTTAGAAAAGTAAAACTGGAAGGTAACGCGGTCGAGACTGCTTGAGTACGAGCGCCCTTGCGGATCGATAAAGGTCTGAAGGTTGTAGTGGTATCAATTGCTTGATGGCAGGCCTATATTACAGGATCGTGTAAAGTCGTAGGGGTTGGTAAGAAAATATAATTTTTAGAAAAGAAACCTGTAAACGCAATAATCGTTTGTAATTTTTTTATACTGTGGTTGTTTAAATCGATAATAGAGTAGTACCATCTTTATCTTTGTATAGGGTAGTGTACAGTTGTCTACATAAAAATATTTAAGTAGAGCGCCTAAATTCTAGAGGCTTTATACAAATTACAGCTAAAAGTTTAATTTTTGGTAAAGAGACGGTAAATTACTAGTTTTGAAAGGGTTTTTGGGTATGGTAAACCATCTGTTTGTTACAATTTAAATAAATAGTTTAAAAGCCGAAAAGTTCCTATAAACGTCTCTCTTAATTTTAAAATTTTTGGTGTTGTGTGTTATTTGATTACGCCTATTTTAGTACTTAGATTACTGAGCTCTTGAAAAACAATATGCGGCAACGGAGGTGTAGGTAGTTATGCATATCGGGTAAAATAGTATAATTTTGTCGCCTTACAAGAAAATATGTTTATTGTTTTCCCTCTTAAAACCTTGATTTTTAAGGTGCAAAACATAATTTTGTAATAAAAAGCATTTAGCAAGTTTATATGAAAAAAACGAATAGGTATGTTTTTCTTTTTTGTTTTAATAATTGAATACTTTTGTACAACTCTAGGGCATGCACTGCAATAAAATAATGATGCCATAAATAAAGTTGCACACCCGAAGGGTTTTACACCATGTATCTAAAAGGACTTTACAGATTCGCTTAGTTTATAATTAAATTCTTTTCTACCTAAATCTGTAAGTACTAGATAGGTAGTTAGTAGTAGTATTAGTAATAAATTTCAGAATTAAAAAATATATGTACAAATATGCAATTACAGCATATAAGCATAAGAATCCATTTCGTATAAATTATTACTAAGTATATTGTTTAAAGTAAAACGTAAATAATCACCAAATTTATAATCTCAGACCAAATTACTGTAATTGCATATTTGTACATGTTTTTTTAATTCTGAACCACTTTTAATAAAAATTTTGATTTGTCAAAAATAAAGGAACTCCTGAGCAAAATTCATATTTTTTGACATATATCTTATAAGATTAAAAAAATTAATTTGATAATTTCATATTGCGTTTTAGATAATGCAGAATCTTTTATAAAAACTAGCCGCCCCGTACCCACTTCGATGAGTGTTTATTATATTGTTCGATCATAATAAAGTATAGCCTATAGAACTCCTAAATAGTGTAGCTTGCTGATTGTGAAAGAATTTTCGTGATCGGTTCAGTATTTCCGAAGATTAGCCTCCTACAAACTAACAAACAAAGAAAGTTACATACTTTACCTCTTTATAATATTAGTATAGATAACTCTTTTTCTAAAACGTTTTTCATATGGTTCCAATGTTATCAGACACACTGCATAAAATTATTAGTTTAAAGTATATCCATAACCTATCTCAAAATATGTTTGACAACTTTACTCGTTAATGAAATTTTCTCGAAAAATTAAAACTTGTAACCTAGAACTGGTAAAATACAGTATATTTTTGTCCAAAACCACAATATTTTTAATTTACTTATAAAGCAAAGCGTATAAGTGTCTGATCAGATTCGCTACTGTGCTAACAGTTTTTTTATTAAGTAAAAAATTGTTATATCTCTTTATGCTAGTAACAGCAATTCCTGACGACAACGAATATACCAATATGGTAAATAGTAGTAAAAAATCAGTAACCCTATCTTTTTATATATATATTTTAATCATTTTATTTTGTTTATGTCTATTTTTAAAACAGAATAACTAATAAAGTAGAATTCAGCTGAGAAGAAGCCAGTGTCGTCATAGAAATAAAGACGGCCATCAACTATTTCTTTCAAATTGCATCGTTTAAATAGTGTGCGAGCAACAAATAGGGTAATAATTTGAAAGTGAGTCTAAACTCATGACCACATGGCTTTTTCTCTGCTGAATCGCAAGCTAATACTTTAAACAAAAAAAAATGCACAACACATAATAATGTTTCATAAAAGTTTCAATCAGTTATTTAACAAATTTACAACTCAGATTTTTATTTACTTATTTTAATAAGGAAAAATCACCAGTAATCAATAGACCATAACAAAAAAACCTACCTTCTTTAAATTTTCTATATGGCTTTTTATTTCAGCCCGTCTATTCCTATCTCCTTAGGTACATCTGCTCCTTTTCATTTGACTCATCTCATCTGTGTAGTGTACAGGACTTCGTTAATCTGACCATTTGATCTGTTAGTATGTTAGTCTACCAAGCCGTTAGACTGTATGTCTAGCTGTGAGTTAATCGGTCTGTAAGTTTACCGGTCTCTGTATGTACGTATGTATCTATGTATGTCTTCGGTATATATTCTTAAGATATAAGGTAAAAACGAAAAAGACAACACATCTTTTTTACCATCTTTATTACTTATTAGATTATATTTACAATACAATAATTTAATCATAATTTTTATTACATTATATATTTATAATAAAATAGTTTCGCCTATTTAAAGGTAAAACTTATTGAGTAAGATCTTCTGGTTAAGAAACCTATAACGATTTATATAAAATGAAAATAGAAAAATATAAAGAATAAAAGAAAAGAAAACCGTACTTTTGGGTTTAACATTTTACTGGAGCAGTTAGGAGGTCAAAAAAGATACTTGCTTGATAACTGTTTGTATATAATGACCGCTAGTAACTTAGATTTGTTACAATATTTTGAAAAAAAATATAGTGACGATTACATTTTTAAACTGACGATTTAATCTAGTTTTCTTTGCTTATATCCAAAGGGTTGCGAACTGCCATCCTCCAAAAATTTTCGTTTTGTAGAATTTGGTCTATAGAGTTTTACTTCCGTACTTGTCGTGACCTTGTGTTCTTTTGTTCTTCTAAAATTTTTTGACACAACAGGTATGGGGTCAGTTTTGTTTAATACAGTCTCCTTTATGGACTCGAAATTAACCAACTGAGAGGCTTCATAATTCAAGTTAATGCCTTTTACTTTACAAACAATTTTTTCTTCATTTGTGTTAGTGGAGAATACTTTATAGGTATAGTTCTTTGGCCCTCCAGAGACAAATTCTGTAATGTAGGAGCCAGACCCGTAACATTCCAATTCGTCTGTCATATCGCCAATAAACTGTCCCGTAGGTATATCCTCTTCGTTATTTTTTGAAACGTAAATAACTGAATCAGTATCGTAGTATAGTACCCTTTCATTAAGTTGTTCAAGATAACTATACAATCTAAGTCTAGCTTGTGCTGTAACGTAGGCTGCAATAGCTACATTTACAGTGGGAAGAGGATCAAAAGCCTCCTCTGTAAATTCGTACCCAACCACTAAGGTATCTTCGTTTATTGGAAGAACGTTATTAACATGTACTGAAGGGTTCGTAAGCATTAAAAAAATTCTGCAGGATCATTAATAATTTTAGTTTTTGGTTGATTCTCTTTTTGTCCAAATTTTCCCCAAAAGCTATTTAAGATAAGCTTTGCTAGCGATCTTAATCCTGGATTTTCAACAATTTGAGCATACTCCAACTTTACATCTTCTTTTTCTAAAAACTCCTCGATGTATCTGTTCTTTTCTTCTTCTGTCCCACAATTTTTAGGCCACCCCGATGCTTCTTGTTTTATTTGAATAAATGTGTTCATCATTTGTGTAAAAAGGCCTTCTAAACTGGCATCTTTATTAAACTGCTGCATCTCGTATTTCCAAAATTCAGAAATATTTAAAATTTTGTAACCTTTTTCGACAGCTTTTAAAATTTCATCGAGAACCCAGGTTCCTTCGAGAGTTCGATCTTCATCGGAATGTTTACATTCCTGAAGGTTCATATTTTCTCCGCAGGAGCGACACAGGAGAAACATTAATTTATTATGTTCATTTTCAAAGGTAGCACAGGATGATAAAGATCTTTTGGAGGAAGAATTTTGCATTTGATGTGTGTTTCTCGTACCACTTAATAAATTTAGCCCTATCTTCCTCCTTCATCTCATCGGGACTGTAAAATTCTTTGCTTGGTAAATTGCCAACATAATTTTCATTTTCTCTTGTATTAAAAAGATGTGGAAAGTAACCTTTTTAAAATTATCATCGAGGCCAAAGGCATTGGGCAGTTTGCTAAGGGACATTGGAAAATAGTTCAAAGAGTCAATAAATTTTACGTTTCCCACAGTCATACAAATTATTTTTGTACCTCTCATAATAAGCTCTGGAGTTAAATCGGTCTTGGTTAAAATATAATTTAAAATGAACTGGTGATCCAAAGCTTGTCCGTTGTGGGCAATAACAACTATATTTTTAAAGATTTGTCTCCATTGTAGGACATGCTGTGTGAAGTAAGCTACAGGATATAATCCTCTTAAAACTTGAAGACGAACTCCACATTTATTACAGTGTATCACATCAGTATTTATGCAAGTATCACAGCATTGTTTAAATACACACAAATTGGGTTCATGAAGAAGGGAGAAGGAAGAAGACCTTTTCCTGGCGGGTTTCTAAATCATAAAAGACAAAAAGAATATCTTTAAGTTTAGATTTTCCTGTATCCTTTTGAATATAGCACAAATGATTCTGGGGCACATGCTTGTTACAGTTCTTACAAAAAATCTCACCGCATATGTGTATTCTTTGGTCTTTTATTGTCCTAAGACAGTTTTCACACCTTTTAATTTTAGTGCATGCCGAGGCATTTTTATCATAGGATCTTGGACATGCCATTTAAACACATGTAAATTTTGTAGTCAAACATGGACAAGAAGTAACCTATGGACAATTAAGTATATATTGGACAAAATCGCATAGCGTTTATATGGGAATTTTGTTAAAGATAATGGGCTAAGTCTGATATGGACAGGGAAATTTCGGCAAGAAAACAATATATTTATTTTAACGTACATTATTTATTCTACTAATTCTTAAATTACAAGAGATGATGAAAATACAGCCCTGTATTTTCAAATACGGCACTGTTTTTTAAAACACCGTTTTTTAAAAACGGTGCCGTATTTGAAAATACAGGGCTGTATTTTCAAAATACAGGGCTGTTCAGCTGTTTATTTTGCTGTTCATATTTAATTACCTGTTCATGTTTAGACTTTTGCGCAGGCGTCATAATTGTAAATACATATATTAGATAAGTCCAGAGAGACTTGGTCAGTCTGTCGTAGACATTCAAAGTGAAACATTGTGCTTAGCTTAAAAATAATTAAATCTATCCCTAAAATGTCTGTTGTATCTAATACAGATTTCTACACACTCCTAAACATCAACGAAGTAAATCCTTTGTCTCCAAGTAAAGTTGCCGAGGATTACGAGCAATGCAATCAAGAATGGTATCATTTACTACTAAACGAAGTTGATTTTGGTTTAATGATAGGTTTGCCTGATCTAAAATGGTATTCATTGTGTCGATGTCATCTTGTAGCTGATGATGGAAGTACCGCGCATGAGCATATTCATGCCTTAATTCACTTTACGAATGGAAAAACAGTCTTAGCATTGAAAAAACGACTACAAAGACTTGGAAAAAGACTTCATTCCAAAACAACATTTAAGAAAATTTTGTGTTTGGATCATGCAATCGGCGTACTACGATACATTGCTTGTGCAGATGGTCAGAAACCTCTAAGATGAGATCTCGATGGTTTACAAGGAACTCCTCATGCTCATTACTCTAGAAAATGTTTTAACGAGGATTGGTTTACATTCACGAGGAAAATAATGTGGCGCTGTTCGAGATGAAATATCAATAATTGCTTCAAATGGAGTTTCAGATATTTCAAAATACACATCACCCTACGAACTTCATGAAAAATCCACTTGCCGTTGTGCCAGAGGCGATGAAGGCGTTAGAGAAAAGGCAACAAGCTAATGAAAAACGAAGAGAATTTTACAAAACAGAAAAGGACTTTCCATCAGGAAAATGTACAAAGAATAACAAATTGAAAAGCAACGATTAATTAAACAACTGTTAGAGTTAGGACTAAATAAAAAGCTGAATTACAAAGAGAATCAATTGTAAGACCTATTAGTCTCTTGTAATTTAAGAATTAGTAGAATAAATAATGTACGTTAAAATAAATATATTGTTTTCTTGCCGAAATTTCCCCTGTCCATATCAGACTTAGCCCATTATCTTTAACAAAATTCCCATATAAACGCTATGCGATTTTGTCCAATATATACTTAATTGTCCATAGGTAGAGATGAGCTTAAACGTGATTTAACGATCACAGGTATACCTGTGAACGTGATTTTATGATACCTGTGATTTTAACCTGTGATTGTGATTTCAGATTTCACTATATATTATAAATAAAAGATTAGGCCTTTGACTTGTGACTAGGCATTGCATTACGGGATTACGAAAACATGTCGATTGTTTCTATGGATTGATTTAAGGAAATGAAACTAAAATAAGAATACATTAGGTACAAAAAAATAAAAAAAGGAAATGATAGGATTGGTAGGTATTAGGTATTTGAGCAGAAGTCAAAAACGACAGTATTCTTTTTATCAGTACATATTATATAACTTAAATAAAGCAAAATTAAAAGGCGTTTTTAAAAAACAAAAATATAAACATTTTATTATAATATGAAGTGAAAAATTAAAAACAAAACATAATATTCTTTGGCAAAAACAAAACATAATATTCTTTGGCAAAAACAAAACATAATATTCTTTGGCAAAAAAACATTGGCATTAAAATACATAAAATTCTGATTAACTAATAATTAATGACTGCAATTTGAATTTAAAAAAGCAACATTCTGGTTTTATTGCTACTCAGTCGATTTCTTCTATCCGAAACGATTAGACCAGCTTTTGAAAATAGCCTTTCGCAAGGCACAGAGGTGGCTATTGCACTAAGACGCTCTTGGGCTACTATAGCGAGATGAGGAAAAATGTATTTATTTTTTCTCCACCAATTTAAAGAATTGCCGCTTCTCTCTAGCCTGTCGGATTCTAGAAATCTCTGCATTTCGATAATTGCTCTGCTAGTTGAAGTACCTCTTGTTTGAAACTGTGCTGCAGTTTTGTCAAATTCAGCCCATATATCGGACTCAGAATTTTGATTATTTGCAGTGCTATCTATTGACAAATTTGCAGATTTATCCAATTCGGGAGTCGAACTTTCTTCAGCGGAAAATTTTTCGGCTACTAAAGATATAACATTTTTTTCACAATTTCTACATTTTTCTCATCTCGAAAAGGTATTTGTTTGAACCTAGGGTCTAAGAACGTGCTTATAGATAATGTATTGCTATTTTCTATGTTTCCCAATCTTTGATTTAGCGAATTTTGAATTAAAGTAATAGTAGATTTAACGCATTCAACGAAAGGTTTCTCGGCAATCTTCCTATAAACTGCATTTAATCCATTTACTAACGGAATTACAAGAGAACAAGTTAAATATGCTTCCCCTGAAATCATTTTTGTAACCTCCTCAAGGGGTTTAAAAATTTCGCAAAGCTGTCGCACTACTTCCCATTCATCCTGTGTTAAATTGTAGTTTTGATCTATATTAATTAACGCCATAGTTGCTTTTATGGCTTCATCTAGGCGAACGAATCTCTCCAACATGTAGAAAGTGGAGTTCCAACGAGTGGATACATCTTGTAAAATTTTTAAAGGGTTTTCATTTCCTTGGTTCCGTTGGTAAGTCAAAAGTCTAGAAGTAGCTATGTGGCTTCTTTTGAAATGGTTGACAATTTGTTTCACTTTATTTATAATGCGAGAAATCTCTTCTTGTTTGAGACCGTCATTCGCTACAAGATTTATGGTATGTGCTAAACATCCGAAATGTTTCCAACGTAATTCATTTTTAACTGCTCCTTTAATATTGGCTGCATTATCGGATACAACCATAAGGACTTTATTCTCAACATTCCATTCTGCAAGAATCCTTTTTATTTCTTTTGCAAGATTTACCGATGTATGCTGAACTGGCAAACTAGAACAGTCCAGAAGAAGCGATATTAGGTTAAAATCATCATCTAGAAAATGAACTGTTACGGCCATGAAACTCTCCATGTTGACAGATGTCCAGCAATCTGTAGTCACCGTCAGTTTTTGCCTTTCTTAAAACCTCTCTTGTGTCGTGAAGACACTTTTCATACATTGCGGGCAAGAGAGTTTTTGAAATGGTATGTCTACTAGGTAGCTCATAAGTTGGGTTTAAAGCTGTTACAAATTCGCGAAATGCGCGTTCTTCAACTATCCGAAAAGGTTGGTAACTAGCAGTAAAAAGTCTCAGTAATTTCTGGTCAATATCTTGTTTCAACTTTGGTGTTACTCTTTTATGAATAAATGTAGACATTACTGTTTGGCGAGGTCGAATGGATTTGGGAACTACAGTAGCTGAACTACAATGTGGCTCCAACTCTTTATTGTCACTATTACTTGTACTTGCAGTACTTGTATTGTCTATAACTGCCTCTTTGACTACTTGCGAATCAGCCTGTAAATTATATTTGGTTAGTACGTGGGCGATAAAAATTAATATCAGAGCAACCCAAGATTTAAAAAGAACTGACTCCATTAAAACGCGCCGTACCTATATACTTTTATCTTTTCTTTAGCAGTGGCAGATAGA
The DNA here is from genome assembly GCA_014170235.1 of Listronotus bonariensis. Taxonomy (NCBI): domain Eukaryota; kingdom Metazoa; phylum Arthropoda; class Insecta; order Coleoptera; family Curculionidae; genus Listronotus; species Listronotus bonariensis. Next base: position 34,371 of record JACEGR010007254.1, on the reverse strand, counting down.
ATGGGCTATTACCATTACAAAAAAAATAAACATAAACAAACTAACACAAACTACTTACCTTATTACTCTCCTGAACACTTTCCATCGTAGAATTACCTGTTTCTTTTATTGAAATCGATGGATGTTTCTTCTCCATGTGTCTTTTCAAATTAGAAGTACTTGTTTTATACGAAAATGTATTTCGGCAGATATTACATTTTGCATAAGTGTTATCGACTTCAGTAAAAAAATCCCATATCATACTTAATTTCCTCCTTCTTGTATGAATAGGTGGCATTTTCAACAAATAACAATATAATTTTCCAAAAATCTAATAAAATAAACTGAAAGTAAAGCGTTACCGGCAACCTGTTACTGTGAAATGAATAGATGTACACGAGTAGACGACGCGAACGGACCAAGCCTGACAAGAACAGGTAGGGCGAGCGCGGAGCGATAGCAGTTAACGGCGGACTAGAAATATTTAATTTTCGATGTGATCGCAATTCGCAATCACACTCTGAGCAGCTCGCGATCGCTCGAGTCGCCTTCGGTTGTTAGTTGCTATGGTTAGTTGTTAATCTGCTCCTCGTACTGAATCACGACTTGGTCAATCACAGGTTATTTCATAAATCTTCACAGGTCGTGATTGTGATTTTTAAAGAGCTGTGATTAAATCACAGGTAATCATTCATAGCTCAACTCTATCCATAGGTTACTTCTTTGTCCATGTTTGACTACAAAATTTACATGTGTTTAAATGGCATGTCCAAGATCCTATAGGAACTTTTCGGCTTTTAAACTATTTATTTAAATTGTAACAAACAGATGGTTTACCATACCCAAAACCCTTTCAAAACTAGTAATTTACCGTCTCTTTACCAAAAATTAAACTTTCAGCTGTAATTTATATAGAGATATTAGATAAATTTTTATGTAGACAACTGTACACTACCCTATACAAAGATAAAGATGGTACTACTCTATTATCGATTTAAACAACCACAGTATAAAAAAATTACAAACGATTATTGCGTTTACAGGTTTCTTTTCTAAAAATTATATTTTCTTACCAACCCCTACGACTTTACACGATCCTGTAATATAGGCCTGCCATCAAGCAATTAATACCACTACAACCTTCAGACCTTTATCGATCCGCAAGGGCGCTCGTACTCAAGCAGTCTCGACCGCGTTACCTTCCAGTTTTACTTTTCTAAGTACCCGCGTTGGCTCAGCGGGGACGGCGCGGCCCCAGTAACATCAAGGTCTGTGGTTCGAACCAGGTATTAACATGGACTTTTCATACTGGATTGAGTTGTCCGTTACTTTGATAGTCTACAGTTCTGCAAAATGGACATTAGCTTTATTTTCTATCACTGTATTTATCAACATTTGACTGCAGTTTCACGAAAACTTTGCTGCCGCATTTCAAACTGAATATATTTCTAAACTACTTGAAACTTGTATATTGTTACTTTGTATACACGTACAATTGGTGCTTATTTAATAATAGTGCCTATCCTAAATTTTAAAAGCTAGCAAATGAAGGCTGGGCTGCTCCTCAGGTCGCTCTGGTCATTCCAATAAATTTATTGGGGGTTTTTATTGGCTTTAACGCCAATTTCAATGAACTCTAAAATGTTAGTTTTACTTTTCGTGCAGTATATAAAATTTTTAAATTATCACGACACTTGAGAAATGAATGACCAGATGTTATAAAGTGGTTCCCGGCAAAGTTTGAATTATTTTTATTTAGTACATATGACGATTTGTGTTCCCTTAAACCTAATATTAAAATTTCTTCCTGTTTGCCCTACATATAAACTATTGCATTCTTCACAATTTAAACTATAAACTCCAGATTTATTTAATGGTAGTGTTTTCCTTAGCATTAAAAAATAGCAGAAACTTTTTTGGGATGGCCTAAAGGCAATTTTTAAATTATTATTTTTTGTTAAGATGTGTGCTATTTTATCTGAAACTGGTCCAAAATATGTTGGGGTATGGTATGTTGGGGGTGCTATTGGGTTTATATATGGGTATATATGATTAAGGAGCTAATTGTTTTTGTTTTTATTAATTAGCGAATTTATGGTACTTAAATCAGGTTTATTAATTTATCGGATACATCTTTCAGAGAGTGAAATTAAGTTTCTTGAAAATGGTCCCAAATATAACCCCAATATCAATCCCCAAAAATAGATTAAAACTTTTAGTATGTGAGGTAGAGTTATCACTTGAAAAGTATTCCTGATTCAAATTTTGCCAAGAAAAAAATTAAAAAGTTTTAAAAAGTGCCAGACAAGCCCCCATAATCAATTTATCACAAAAACTTTTTGACAGTTATTAAATCAATTCAATCAAAAATAAAAGACAATGATTTAGTTTTGACCCGAGCAGAAAAGGAAATTCTATTGTAGCTTTATCTAAGGATGGAATATAACCTAAAAAATTAATGATTTTCTAGACAAGAGAAAAACCTTGTATCCTTAAAAATGATCCTACCTCTAAAATACAGAATAAATTAAAAAGCAACGTTAAAGGATATACAGGGCGTATTGTCCAACAATGACAATTTAAAATTTTAAAACATGAACCCCACTCCCCCTAAGTTATATGGTTTAATAAAAATTCACAAAAATAATGCCCCAATTCGTCCTCTTTATGTCTAATCTGGAAGAAAATTTTTTAAAAACTGATTTTGCGAAAAACATAAAGTTTTGGTTCGAATGCGTGGATGATGATACTAGATGTGTGTTTACAGGTAAGCTGATTTGGGTCACTGGTCAACGCCCAATCATCTAATAGCCTAACACCCTAAAATAAAGTTTACAATTGGAAAAGAGAATCGATAACACCATAAATTTCCTTGATATCGATTTCCAAAAAGAACAACCAATTTTCCTTTGATATATATAGAAAACCTACATTTACTGACACTACGATTTCAAACCACTCGACACCCAAAACACACAAACTTGCAGCATATAGAACAATGATACACAGAGCATTTTCCATCACTTTAGAAAACCACGAACGCGAAGATAGAGATTAGATACAATAAGATTGTTGCGAAAAGTAACGGTTTTGATTTGAGTACCGTAAATTCGCTAGTTGATAAAGAGCAAAAACGACCAGCCCTTAATCATATATGCCCATATATAAAGAACCCAATAGCGCCCCAACATACCATGCCTAACATATTTACGGACCAGTTTCACTTTTTTCTCAAAAATTTAGGCAGAGAAGCCACAATGAACGCGCACGCATACTCCAATTGAAGATCGAAACAATAAGGAACTGCACACTAAATATTGAATTCACAAGTAAAGAAACATAACCACAATGATGACAGTTGACAGATGACCTATGGGGCCCCCAAAGAGGGCACAGGCCTGGGGTGAAAAAATGACATAAAATTTTCTTTTAAAAAAGGGGCGGAACCCTATGGCCCATTGTTAGCGCCAGATGTTCTTAGAGCCAACGGTAGCTAACAACACTCTTCTTTAAAAGTAGGGTTATGTTGTGATTCTTCTTCTTTTCCTATACCGCCGGAATACCTACTCACGTACACCTTTCCACACCTTCGCCATTTATGTTCTCCCTTTTTTAGCTTTAATTTTGTTAAATATTTTGGATTATGTCTTCTGTTTGCGCGCAGTGTACCAGTCGTATGTGTTTTCCGGTGTAATAGCTTTTAGAGAGGCCCCCACTGTTGTAAAAATTATCCATAAATAGGTCGTGGCCGCGATCCCGATAAGGTTCTAGGAGAGAAGTAACCAATATTTCAATTTTTGATAGTCCTGAAGCCTCTTCACTTTTTCCAGAATAAATATGCATATTTAAAACCTAGCCATCTGTAGTGCATACGGAGTAAAATTTTATTCCATAACGTACCTTTTTGTTTTTTATATACTGCCTAAAGCTTAGGCGACCACGAAATAGTAATAGAGACTCATCTAGTGATAAGTTCTCCATAGGATTATAGGCATCTCTAAATGTCTTGAGTAAAATTTTCAACAAAGGGCTTATTTTATTCAGCTTGTCTCTAGGATTTGCTTTCTGGGCATTGGCACAACTAAATACTCGCAGTAATTGTTCGAAACGCCTCCCTGACATTGTATAATGAAATATGGGGCAATAATACAGGGGATCCATGCTAAACATTTTTCTGATGGAGGGAATCTTAAATTGACCCTGGAGAATACACAGTTCTAAAAATTGCTTCAACTCCTGCATGCTGACTGGCTTGATTGATGAATATCGACCGTGCTTTGTATGTGGTCTTGCCGTTTTAGATAAGTCTGCCGAATATTTATTCATGGATGTTAGTATTATGTTCATAACATTGTCGTTCCAGATTTTTTCAAAACACTGTACAGCAGTAGGAATGGTTTGAAATTGGAACTGTACACCGGAGTTTGTATTGTCAAAATGAAAATCTGGTATATTGTCGATATCATTTTGCCACTCGTCGCTCAGTTCGTCATCTCCAGTCACATGATTGGTAGCAGGATCGTTATGGTGGTCATTCCCATCTGATAAGGAGCCATTTAAGCTATTTTGAGTACTCCCATTTCCATCTGATAAGGAACCATTTGAACTATTGCTATTTTGAGTACTCTCATTTTCGGACATATACGTAGGATCCGCAACATCATCATCTGCACTGAATGGTTCCGGTCCGGAAGACTCTTCCGTGTCAGGGGTGCGGCATTTAATTGTTGCAATCTTTTAGCTTCTCTCGAATCCACTTATTTGTCCTATAATTAGAATCGCCGAATTGTAAATCAAATTATTATCAAAACAGCAATATACTTACAATGTGTTTGTGCAGAGTTCGCGACTGTAATAATAATTCAACTGACGAGTTTTCGTTAAAGCTTACAAACACATATAATTTTACTTTTTTAAAGTAGTGTCCCTTTTGTTTTTAATGTGGAATTTATTTTTATAAAACTTCTTTTTTATTAATTTTGTTTAGAATAATAAAATGTTAAGCTAATTAAAATATATTTAAGTGATTTTTACTGCAAATTTAACTATAAACAAATAGTTTTTAATATCAATCTTAACCAAAAAAATATTCCAAGTAGTTTTAAGCTGCCCAGTTTCTAACTTTAAAAAATAATTATTAACCTACGATAACTATACTGTAAAATTGGTTTCTTATGTAATTTTTACAGCAAATTTAACTATAAACATTAGTAGTTTTTTAATACAAATCTTATTAAAAAAAATATATATATGCCAGCAAGTTTTAATTTTTTAAACTGCCCGTGTAAGCCATAATATTAAAATCCTTTTGTTTTTAATTTATATATAAAAATTATTTTTATAGAATAGTAAAATTTTAAGATAATTAAAAAAAATATTAAGTGATTTTAAGCAAAAATTATGCCAAGGTGTTTGCGTATAATTTTATTTTTTAACCAAAAAATTGTCTATTAAACAATATTTTTTCTTTTATTTGTAGTTATGGCGTCAATAACATAAAAGTAAAAAACAATAAAATATTTGTAAGCCTAAAATACAATCCAAAGCACGAGACAATTAAAAAAAATTACAAACCTTCCTGTCCTATATGTAAGGACAAAATTAGAAAACGAGAGGGAACTAGACCTGTTTGAAAAGGCATTTAAGAAGTATCAGTTTAACCCAAAAGAGGAACAGGAGGAAGAAAAAGAAATTGACTACTATGCCGAAATCGAAAAAAGACAAGTACGACCTCCACCACTAAAAAAATTAAAATCGTTTCAAGAGCAATTTGAAATTTTTGCGACCGCTTTTTCATCGTCGTCGTCCAAAACCCCATCACCAATGGGCATTTCTGCACCTCCCAATACACCGAACTTAGAACCTATATTGGAAGAAGAAGAAGAAAGTCAGAGATTTTAAACAATATTTATTTTATTATAAATAACCATATAAGGATGTTATAAATAAATGAAGAAAATATATTTTAAACGTTTTTTATTTAAAAAACTTTCGTAAGGTAAACAAAAATACATATTTTTAAATTTTACCAACTAAATCTATGTTATCCTGATTATTAAGAAACCATTTTTTAACAAAAAAACATGTTCTCTAGCACAGTTTAAACCGGTTTGTAAATGATTTTTACAATGAGAATAACTGTTATAATGCTTTTTTAATTGTTCTAAATTAATACAACCTAAATCTAGTAAATCAATAATTTCATTACAAATAAGTTTGCTTAACCACATTTTTTTTTGTAAGCCTTTAACAAAGACTTTATTTTTTTTTCTTATTACATTTTTTATAAATAGAAAAATACGTTCATATGGTAAGTAATTATTATCAAGACTATCCCAGGTAAGTCCATGTACATTATTTGTTGTCCATTCAATATGGTAATTGTTTTGTTAAAGCAATTAAGGGGTTGTGGCATTTTAACAAGACGGTAAAATATTTTGCTGTTTTTAATATTTATAATGGCAATTTCTTTACATATAAAATCACTATCTTTATATTAAAAACCTTGAACTTCCAAAATATACATGATTTTTTTTTGTCTAAAAAACTTTTATGGCACTTGTAAGTGGATTATATTTAATTAATCTGTCATGCAATATTAAACAATAAGCTGTAGTGTTAGCTGGTATAGTTTTTTCTGTTTCAAATTCTAGGCGAATGTCCACCGCACGTCCATTAAGAATGTTTTCACTTTAGTGTGAACAGTCGACCACTATTAGGGGTGCTTTTTCTTTAAATTTAACCGGATCAAAACATGGGTCACTGTGATGTTTGTAGTAGTATGACTTTTGAAATTGTGCATATGTTAGGATCAAACACCGATTTCGGCCAATGGTCGAAAAATACGGCCAAAACGCGTTCTACCCCCACCATATTGCCAATGTCCGAAATATCGCTTTCCGGCTATTTAATGTATACCAGAACGCGTTCTGGATCTTTTGAAATTGCCAGAATGTGTATTGACTTTTCGCAGTTAGCCTGAAAGCATTCTGGCTTTTGTCATATTGCCAGAACTCGTCGAACACATAAAAAATCGTTTTAAGGCCAGTGTAGTATGGAAAAATATTTTTATTGTTTATGTAAGTATAACATTCAAATGTTAAAAGTAACAAAATCAACTCTAAAAGAAACAGAGAACACTGTATAAAGCCTTGTTTCGATCCAGATGCTAAACTAGAAGCAGTTCGAAGAGATACAGACGTAGACGGGACTGTTGAAATATCAATAAAGTCGGAGTCGGCTAAGGTAAACTCATTACGGCTATACAGCGATTGCAAAGTTCCATCTTTCGTTCCTGAAAATGGATAAAACATTATATTAAATAGCTGATCTTAATTTATTACCTACCAAGCTGATAAAGTCCAGAGTCATTTATACTGAGTACAACAGCTAACACGTTTCTCGGGGCAAGTCTACCTCTGTCCACATCAGGTACTCGTATAATAACGGTTCTTCCTACATCAATAGGTGGTAACTTTGAATTCGAGAGAGCGATCATTTTCTCGGCCTGCTTTTCCAGTCCACCTTTAGCCTTGACCCGTACATTACTAATATTTTTATTTCGTAAACATCGATTACATATAATGTTTTGTTCACCCCTCCATTTCCTTCCTTGGCTTTTCCGCAGATGATATGAATAGATAAGCAACAAACTGAACATCTAAGGGAATCTGACATTTCTTTTTCGCATATTGTACAGACATTTTTCTCTTGTTGCTGTTGTTTAACTTCAGTATTCCTTCTGTTTGTCGAATTATCTTCGTCAACTAGATGCAAATGTCCATCTTCTTGTTCGTCTGAATTTTCCTGATTGCACAACTTTTGTAGTTCCTCTTCTGTTTTAATGTTCGATAGCAATTCCTTAGGAAGTGACGAATCTTTAAGACCGATCCTTTGAGGCGTGCCGAACATAGCTTCATAAGGACTTTTAGTTATTCCTGTATGCAGAGAACGATTTTTATTGCTTTGCACAAACCGCAGTTCCTTCAGACCATTTCGTTGTGTTTTGGTCAGCCAACCATGTAACCAACATGTCCCTTACATCTTGATTCGATCTCTCTACGGACCCTTGGCTTTGCGAATGACGAGGTTTTCCATGGACCAACTTCAATCCGGGCCACATTTCAGCAAGATTTTCTACGATGCGGTTTGCAAATTCTCTGCCATTGTCGCTTTGTAAAATCATAGGTGCGCCGAACAAACAGAAAATATCTAATAAATGATAGGCCACTTCTTCAGCTGTCTTTGTTTTTAGTGCTCGTAGCATAGTGAATTTTGTTAAATGATCCTGATAATTGAGAATGAAACGAAAATCTTGGTCTGGTTCACTTTGCATGTCAATTAAGTCTACTTGACAGCGCGAATTCATTTCATTTGTGACAATTGGTTTAACCACTAAACCTTTTCGTTGCACTTTCTTTTTAATTGACACTCTTTGCAAAGTAATAAATAAACCTCAATTATTTGCCGTGTTATATTACAATATTTCCTCTTTAATTCTGAGTCCATCACTACAATAAATAAAAGAATATAATTACGAATAGATCTTATGTCCGCTGAAGAAACTCCAAAAAACTTACCTCGTAATCTCTTATGCCCTGCTCCTATATGAGCGGAATGAATGATATCAAATAATTCATCAGTTGTGCAGAAATAACGCAGCTCAGCAGTGTCATCCGCCCTCCTCTCTATCAGCTTTTCAGTTTCACCAATTTTTAAAATATCGTACCTTTTCAATCGTCGCCTTTGTTTTGAAGAAATTGGGTCACCGTTACTTTTACAATCCTTTGCTTCCTTTACCTCTGAAAGTATTTGATAGTATCTTTCTCTTGTAAAAATATTGCTACGATTATTGCTATCACAAATTAATTATTGTAGATCATCACTGAAACGTAACTTAAGGTCTTCCATGGCACTAGCACACATTTTCGCTCTAGCGAAATTTTTACACGCGCTCGAATTAAACACTAAACTAAAATGCAACTTCAAGCGTTGTCACAGAACGAAATATCCAACCTACATCGATTACGAATTACAAGTTAAGACACGTACAAAATCGCTTTCTGGACGGTTTGTTTGTATGCTCGACGCGTTCTGGCAATTTTAAAAGATCCAAAACGCATTCTGGTCTATAATAAACGGCCGGAAAGCGATTTTTCGGACTTTGGTAATACTCGTAGGTTAGTGACCAGAATGCGTTTTGGCCGTATTTTTCGACCATTAGCCGAAATCGGTGTTTGATCCTAACACGTAAATTTCATAAAGAATGAAATATTTATTATTGTCAAAATCTAAATTTAGATTATCATACGGGTACACTTCAGAATTTAAATAAACTTTTAAATTAGATAAATAACAATGATTAAAATTACTCATATTTTTTGAAATATTGTTTTTTAAATTTGTTTGGAAGGCAACAATTATAAAACGTGGTTTTTCTAACTGATTTGAAGATTTTACAGGCCATGTGTGAGTTTTTGATTGTTGTAGTTGGGGATATTCATTTAATTCCCAACTTCTAAAAGCTATATTAAGATCTCGATTACTCTCAAATTGTTTTAATAATTACAACTTTTGATTATCGCTAACGGTCCCGTGTGGCATTTTCCATAAAATTTTGCTTAGTGTTACTTTATAGCTTTCCTTTTTGTCTTCTGTTTCTATAATTCCATTTAAATCAGCATGGCTTCTTATTAATACTAATTCTTGACGCGAATTCATAATAATTTTGTGAAAATCTTCAGCTATACCAAGTAACATTTTTAATGGTGTACAAACACTAAAGTTTCCATTATTATCTAAGAGTGATGGATTTGATTCTTCATTCCATCCAGTATTGTGTAAAAGAGTCTTACTTTCAGTTGTGGTGATTGATACATAACCCTTTAACGTTGAAGTTATTCCAGGATTTCTAACTCGATCGATAACTACTCCTCCCAATTCATATCGAATCTCATCAAATAGATAAACAATACCATTATTGGAAAAAACACATTGTTACTATAGGTATTATCATCTTTAGTCAATTTTCCTTCATTATACAGAAAACTTGGAAAAAGTGTATAAATTTTGCGTTTGTATGGGAATTCTAATCTCATCGTTATTGTTTAGGGTTGTAGAAGAGTATGGTTGATGGGTGTGATATTGGTAACTTATTATTGAGTCATCAAGTAGCACGCTTTCAACTTTTAATATGTTATAACTCATAATTGTTTTTGACCTTTTAAATAATACAATAATTGTACATCTACTTGTAGATGTACAATAAAAATATATCTTTTATGCGTATGCTTAAATTACACAAAAACTTTTTATTTTTTTAAATTTAATTTTGTTTTATATATATATTTTTTTAATTTGAATCCTAATGAAATAAGTACTTTTTTATTTGTAGGTGTTAATTATTTCAGTGGATAGCGGGTAATGAGGGACTCTAGATTATTTGATTGGTTTTTATATTGATTTTGTTGATAATTAATGGGGTTATTAAAGGAGTTTTGATGATAAAGAAAAACCATTTTAATACTAAATAGGGAAAATTGCTTTTTAATGTTTCAATAATTATTAGAGCATTACTCTACAATTGTTTCGCCTTTCTAGGGCTTCATCAAGAGTACTTCGTATACTAAATTTAAAAAGAGAAACATTTCATATTTCTCTTAGTTAGCAGCTTGAAAACTTGTTTTTTTTGTTTGATTTTTTTTTGATACCTTCTTTCTTTTAGCTTGTTTTTTAGGACCTTTATGAACCCTACGTTTATTATTATTTTTTCTATTGGATACTTTTGCCATAATTGTAATAAATCTGTTCTTGGGAAACGTTTCTTATAAACTAGAGTTTTACCAGGATGCGTGTTCCAATATATATCTTACATAGTTTTACAAGTTTATTCGGGGTACTTTGCGGGTCGGTTAAGTTGCCCCCCACCAACTTTTTTGAAATTGCTTTGCTCTATAATTTTGCACACATTTTGCACATTTTTGCACAGTTACTTTCGATTTTTGCACAACCAACAGGAGAAAAATATAGACAACTTTAAGTGGGGGCAACTTAACGGTAGCCCCCCACTAACTTTTTCACAGTTTTTTTATGGCATTTTAGTTGCTCTATTCTGGCACAATTTTGCACAACCAAAATCAATTTTAGCACAAGGAGCGACACGCCTCAAAACTGCGTTAAAAAAAAATCCAGCCCCCCCACTAACTTTTTACATTTTTTTATGGCATTTTAGTTGCTCTATTTTTGCACAATTTTGCACAACCAAAACTAATTTATGCACAAGGAGCAATAAGCCTCAAAACTGCGTTTGAAAAAAAAAAACTCCAGCCCCCCACTAACTTTTTCACTTTTTTGTATGGCATTTTATTTGCTCTATTTTTGCACAATTTTGCACAACCAAAATCAATTTTTGCACAAGGAGCGAGAAGCCTCAAAATTGCTTTTGAAAAAACAGACATACCATGTCATTCTTATGTCGGCACTTTGAGGTGGCACATTCAAAAGATGCCGCAGCGCCGGGAGCACCCACACCACTGCAAAGTTTACGGATTACGAGTATAATCGTAAACTTTACTCACTGCGCTAAACGAGCAGTACAACGTCCACCTACCAGAATTTTACGTATTATACATGTAAGAGCGACTAGTATTTTATAGGTTTGGACCTCGAAACAAAAACTAAAAAAATTGTTTAAATTTATATTAAGCATATAAAAAATATTTACAAATAAACTTAACTCTATTTGTGCAACCCGCAAACTGAATTATACCGTATATAACAATATTTAGACTCTTACAACACTTTTTGGTGAACATGGTTTACTTTTCGTATTTCTGTCATCAAATATTTCCCACATATTATTGTGGCGAAAAGAATAACAAACGAAATGCCCTATTGCTTGATCTGGTCCTATATAAGCAATACAACCTCTTAAAATATATACCACATCATTAAGAACCAGTTTTTTTGGAATTTTTTCTAAAGCGATATAAAGCTCAAATTTTTTGGTAACAATATTTAATGGTTCGATAAAAATGTGAGTTAAACTTAAATCTACTTTTTTCGCAATTTTCCGGGACACTCTTTTTCAAACAAACACATCTAAAAGTTGAATATTCTACTAACTTTTCTAATTCTGACAGGTCAAGTCCTTCTTCAGTAACAGATATCTCTAACGAATTCAAAAACTTTACCTCGAAATACAAGCACTTTGTACATTCAAGTCTTTCCATGGCGCAAGAATTAAAATCAAGATGCTGTAAAAGATTCCCTATTTCGGTTTCTACGCTAAGTGACACAATACCGCAGGGATTTTCTTGTGTATGAAATATTTTCATAAGAATTTCAGCTCTTAGACGGTATATTTTTTTGTAACGCCTTGTTTAACCATGCTGGAAACGACTTCACATATTTTAGACTTTCCGTTAAGTAAAATAAGTTCTTGAAAAGTGTCGCTATCACAAAAACCTCCACATACTAACTGAATGAAAGAATCGAATGCGCAAGTATTCGAAAGGGTGACCGAAACATTTTCAGATATCTTAATTGGCCTTAAATCTACCAAATGTCCATTTCGTATTACACCAATTGGAATAATTTTTTTAGACCAGCATAATTAGCAACCAACAGTTCCGAAGATGGTTCTAAATAAGAATGGCGAGCCCTTTTCTTCCCTGTATTGTTTCCAAGACCTCTCCAATCTTCGTAAGAAAGTTGCTCTTTTCTGGAGCAGGACAAACAAATAATATTAAGATGTATGTCTTCAGTTGAACACAATTTGTTACGGTGTACGCTTTGACCACAACGGAAACATACATCTGCTGCTCTTTCCTTTAGTTGACAGGACTGACAGAAAATGTCAGGCGTTAATATTTCTGAAATAAAATATAATTTTACTTGAAAAATTAGTTAAAACTCACCTTGTAATTTACCTTTCTGACTAACATGTGTTCTAAAATTTTCAGGAATTACATTTATATCCTCTTTCATGATACGGTTATTCGTATTTGATTCCTAAAAAGTGACGTAAAAACATAAAAAACAGCTATATACAATACTAATGGGGAAAGTAGATATTAAAATATAACGAATGAACCGGAAATGTTATAGTAAAATGTCGGTAATTTAAAAAAAAACCGAGGTTGTTCATAGTAAAAATTTACTTTTGAATATAGTCAATCGTTTCAAGTATTAAAAACCAAACTGGAAGACAGCTATTTCTTAGGGCGAGAAAAGTTAATATTATAATAAAATCAATGCAATTTTTTAGTTGTGACATCTAGGCTCTTACCTCAGTATATTCCGAAAGCGATTCGTTCATGGCGGAATTAGCCAACTTATTGGTACCATAAGTGGACAGAATGAAAGTTTTGAGAAAATCATCGACCCTTATAGGCAATGTCACGTTAGCAAACATTCGATTTTTTATGTTATTTATATTACTTTCTACTGATGCTGAGCTAGCAATGATATTAGCACCAGGGAAATATCTCGTCATAACAGCAGACCATAGTGGTAGGTACTTACATAATTTAGTTAAATCATCAACTAACCCTGGAAGCCATTGTTGATTTCCTCGATTTCCTTCTTGATTACTTTTATTAATTGTTACTTTACATTCTCGAGCAATCTCTGAAACCCATCCTAAAAATCAGTTTTGTCATTGCTAATGTTGGTGTTCAAAAACTGGTCTCGGGAATCTTTAAGTTCATTGCTACCGAATTTGTTTGCCTCTAATATTAAAGGGTCAATCAAATTTTCAATACTTCCTGTACCAGCTCTCCTCTTAAGCCATTCTTTCATAATTTCACACGATGTAGGATTTTGTGTTTCTATACCAAGGCCTTCAGTATCACTTAGGGTACATCCACACGGACCACTTTGCAGCGCTGCTGAGTGGCGCCACCGAGTCGCTAGAACAGGCGACTTTGTAGCGCGTCTCGGTGGTGCTGCAAAGTGGCTCGTGTGGAAATGATGAGCGTTTATTATTATCAGTAAGAAAAATAATTCGTAAGCACCTCAGTTCAAATATGGATTCTGACGAGGAAAGTCTTCTTCTAGTTCTTCTCCTAAGGCGTAGACGTAGATGTCGTAGAAGACGATCACTATGGATGCATCCGATTACATCACACAGATTATTAACTGGACAATACCATACTCTAATTATTAATGAACTGAAAGCAGACGCTGAGAAGTTTTTTAATTATTGTCGAATGTCGAAAAGAAGTTTTGAAGAACTTTATAATATACTTAAAGAACATATTGGGAGAGCAGATACAAACATGAGAAAAAGCATTTCGGCTGAAGAAAGGCTTATGATAACACTCAGGTAAGTAAATAGTTTTGTGAAATATTTTATTTAGGAACTAAAATATTAATTATTCAGAGAAATATATAACGTATGTACACCCCAAAGAAAATCGCAAATCCTCATCAAGAATTTAAAAAAGGCTAGTTTGGGTTAGCGTGTGTAGGTGTGTGTGTTTGTGTGAAGTTATTTAAACACATATGTTTATTGGACAAATATATTTTCAAAAATGAAAAAAGTAAAGTAAAAAAAAACAAAATTAATTATGTATTAATTAAAAAAATCGTTGCAAATACTTTCAACATATGAATCAGCTTCTGACTGGGGTGAAATTAATGGGACGGGTTGAAGCTCCGTTAGTATAACAGGGTTGCTAGTGGTTGGGTGCTGCATATAAGGATTATGCACACCCATGGTGTACGGCATGTCTTGCGAATGACTGGTGATTGTGTGTGGCAGGTTTCGTTGAATATTCTGGCTGGAACTACTGGCAGCATATGAAAAGGATTCTCGCCGTTTATATTGTTGGAGAATAGAAATAACTAGTCCCTGAACTTCTAATTTTGTGTCATCTCGGAGGCTTTTAAAATGGGGCAAAAGAGACAAAAGGAAATGGCGATCGGGATCATCGTTCTCTGTTTCTTTAGCTTTATTCTCCATATTCTTCGCTATTTTTTGGATTAATAGGTGTTCCTCTGTGGCGACGGAAATTTTTTCATTTTCTGTCCTAATCGTGTAGTTTGCGGGGTAATAGACTCGACTTCTGTATTAGAACCTTGGGCTTCTTCACCTTCTTGTTGTGGCTTTGTTTCGCAAATGGGCAATAAAAACATTAGTTGTTTAAAGTATATATATTGTTTCCTGCCAGTGTCTGCCCCAGAACCAGATTGTTGTTTGCTTGGTTTTTGCTAACTCTCGTCTAAACGAGATCTCGAAAGCTCTTCCATTTTCGTTGCATTTCAACAGCTGGAAAAAAGTAATTGATTTAAAATTAATTTAACATGCTATGTTATAAATATCACAAACAAAAGTATGTAAATTATGTAATACATTAAAAAACTGGTGCGATGTGATCCCAGTAGCCTGCGGATCAAAAGTTTAATGTTGATAAAAGTAGAAACACTACAATCATGCAGAGGCTTTATTGTGCGTCAATAACAAGAAAGATCTGTTATTCATTAATTTTGAGTAAAGACTTTTCTGGTACATGATAGATAGGTAGATAGATAGATAGACATGATAACAACATGATTATTTTTTTATTTGTACATACGTTTCGATATTTTACGATCTACTGTTTGACTTTTATACACCTATTTATACTGTTAAATAAGTACAAATATTATATTAAACATATAAGATAAATCATCTAGATACAAAGTTTTAAAATACTTAAAATTTTTAGATACCTTGCCAGCGGTTGCTCGTTTAAAGATCTACACTATGCATTCCGATGTGGAACATCTACTGCTAATGAAATTGTGGTTGATACTTGTGAGAAGATTTGGCTGCATTTATATGATTTATGCTTTCCACAATTAACAGAAGAGGAATGGCTAAATATAGCTGGTGGGTTTGAATCAAGGGCTAATTTCCCTAACTGTCTGGGAGCAATAGATGGTAAGCATGTAAGAATTATTCAGCCACCTGGGAGTGGATCCACATATTTCAATTACAAAAAGTATTTCTCTATTGTATTGCTAGCTGTATGCGATTCGAATTACAGATTTATTTATATTGATACGGGCTCTTATGGTAAGGCATCTGATTCATCAGTATTTAAAAATAGTGAGCTTTTAAAAAAAATTAAAGAAAACACTTTAAACATCCCAACAAGCAAACCAATATCAACTGGTGGGGATAATCTTCCATTCACATTTATTGGAGATGAAGCTTTTGGATTGTCTACCTACATGCTAAGACCATACGGAGGTAAAAATCTGTCACAACAGAAAAAATATTTAACTATCGCCTATCAAGAGCACGACGTTACATTGAATGCTCGTTTGGTATTCTTACAAATAAGTGGAGAATTTTGCATCGACCTTTAAATCTAAAAGTCGAAAATGCAGAAATTGTTATAAGAGCTTGTTGCGTTCTGCATAATTTTGTGAGAAGCAGAGATGGCGTCGACTTTGAAAATACCTTGAATGTAGTAGGTCTAAACGAGGATGAACATGTATCACGGGAATCTGAGCGGTCTGCATTTGCAATAAGAGAAAAATTTTCCCAATATTTTTGCTCTGAAGAAGGATCTGTTCCGTGGCAAAATAATTTTATTTAATTAATATAACAATAATCATTGAATTAAAAATGTAAATCTATGTTGTGTTATTGACGTTTATTTAATTATTTATACTCAATATGGAAATTATAAGGGAGATCATTATGTTTTAATAAATTTTTACTGATAGGTTGTAGTTTTTACTTGTTACAACATTAAATATTGCTTTAAAAGGTAAGTTTTAAGAATTTCTGTATACCTAAAAAGAAGTGTTTTAATAATAATTACTAGTAGTCCCAAAGCTAGTGAACCCTTCGGGTAACGTTAGACCTGTAAGGCTGAAAATTTGCATAGTGATGAGTCATAACATGCTAAGTACGAAAATCATCACCTGGCAGGCATCAGCCGTGCACATCATCACCCTGTATATTTTTGAATGTTTAAAAAAATATTAAAAACAAAAAAACTTGGAGCTGTAATCTTGAAATTTTTCTACGATTTAGTTCATTCATGGTAAGGTTTTAAAAAAATTGACAGTTGTTTTCGATGAGCACAAGTACCTGCTAGGCGAACTGAAAGGTGTGACTGATTTGAATGGCCATATTTCCAAAACTATAAGAGATAGACATATCAAATGTGGTATTTTCTTAATGCTAGTTGCTGAACTTCGAGCTTAACTATATCCATAAACTGTAAAATTTTTTGTTTTTTGACCATTTTATCGGATTTGCTTAAGCCAAGCCTTTGATATACCTATACTGTAGGTACCATGGCACCATCTTTACTAATACAGACGCCTAAAGGCACACTGCACTTAAACACCCTTCCAAAATCTATAAAATTGCTCTCCTTAACAGTATTTTAAATCTAGACAGCCAAAAATTATAACGAACAAAGTCAAATTGTCCATTTGATGGTTCGGTATCCTTACCTTTGACTTTTAAAGATTTTAAACTTAAAAATTAGTTACCTTTTCAGTTTTTATTTTTTTTTTAAATTTTATTTTGACAATGGTGGCCGACTTGCCACTGAAACGTCGATTGAATTTTTGGGGTATTTTGGAGACTTTCTTTGTTTTCTTTTAGGCAACCTGTCAGTTTATAGGGGTCAATAGGGCTGAACAGGTCAGCTCGCTGTACCCCAGGACCCGGACCGAAGCAGTCACATTTTTAGCATTTTGCATGTGTAAATGAATCCGCCCCACTAATATAGAAAATACATATCGCACCCCCGGAGAAACAATGTCATAAGTGCAAATTTTTGCAAAAGTCAGATTTTTATGTCCACATACCAGAAAACCTTAAAACTATCTGTAGCAACAAATACAGATTTGTGTATGAAAAACTAGTCGCTAGATGGCGATAGGTCCGTGACGCATGTGACGTAAATGATTATTCGCGCCCGAACGACAACCGATTTGTCAGTAATGCGCGAGACGTCGTGTCAAGTGAAACTGTGTGGAGCTACATGTCAGAACGGTAAATATGATAATTAATATGTAACTTATTTCAGAGAAACAAAGTCTTAAATATACTTGGTCTTTTTTTTGTTAATAAACTTGTAATATTATTGGAACAACAAAGACACAAATCAATTTGATGACAATGTTTCCTTGACTTAACAGTTAATGACACGCCGTTTATGTACAATGTGTCTTTGTAGCTCTAAGATTTCTTGAAAATTACATAGCGTAAATGAGTTTGTGACTTTGTTTCTTTAAATTTGGTGATTGATTTTATGCAAAAACAATTATAGGACATCTCCTCATTTTTTAATATGCCATAACGTATTAGGCATTTAAATATTATTTTGCCTTAGATGTTTAACTCGGAGAAGCGTAGTCACAGGATCTTACAACTAGCGTTAGAGAAAAACGGTAAGAAATTTTCAAAATTAGTACAGTTTGTATAATAAAAGATGTAACTGTAAAAATTTTAAAATTAAAAGAATTCGAATTTGGGTTGGGTAAATTTGAGAGACTTAGACACTAACCAATAAAATCACGTTTTTGGGCACATTTAATTTTTAGATCAAACGTCAAGAGGAACAAATTTAAAAGTGATCCCAGAAAAATCAAGCTACACTCAAAATCTGGACCATTTTAATGGTAAAACAATATACAGGGTGCCTCACAAAATAAAAAAAAACTTTTTTCCACCCTGTATATTTTCACTAATATCACCGTTAAAAAGATCCTGAAAAGAGCTTTAAGAAAATACCACATTTGATATGTCTATCTCTTATAGTTTTGGAAATATGGCCATCCAAATCAGCCACACCTTTCAGTTCGCCTGGCCTGCTCATCGAAAACAACTGTCAATTTTTTTTAAACCTTACTATGAATGAACTAAATCCTAGAAAAATTTCAAGCTGCCAACTCCAAATTTTCTTGTTCTTATTATTTTTTAAACTTTCAAAAATATACAGGGTGATGATGTGCACGGCTGATGCCTGCCAGGTGATGATTTTCATAGTTAGCATATTATGACTCATCACTATGCAAATTTTCAGCCTTACAGGTCTAACGTTACCCGAAGGGTTCACTAGCTCTCCTACTATAGCATTTTAATTGTTTCAACTAAAATCACATGGTTACCCACTGCACACATGGAACATGGTGGTATTTTTTAATTAACTTCTGAAGTATTCGCAAAATTGTAAATTTTATTTAAATTTAACAATTAAATAATTAAATTTAATAAAATAATCGCAATATTACGAAGGCGGTTCAACTTTCTTGCTCATAATATATGACCAGTTTCTTTTCTCGAATATAGTATATTCGCGCTTTAGTCGTATCCTTTTATTTGATGTCTGTTCATATACATCATTTCTCTTATAAGTTTCAGAATGTGCATTTAATTCTTTGTATTCGTCCCAACACAAAACAATTGCAAATGGTAAACTTTTGTTTTTATCCGTACTTTCATATTCATCTTCACTTGAACATGTCGTAAAACTCTTCAGTACGAAAGAATTTCATTTCCTTCTGATCCTCTTTTTGAAAACCCAGTATTTCTTGTATATTATAATAATTTTTAGCAGCAGCTGTGTATATGCTCATTGATGATATAAATAATTTAAAGATTCAGACATATGGGTCCATATTGGGTTTTTTCTAGCAACAAGATTTCCATTTACAAATAAGGAATCTCTATTTTGTTTAAAAATATGGATTAGTTTCTCCACATCTTCTTTTGGCTTTCCTGGTCTACCCTTCGCCATCTAAAAAATACTGCTATGAGTAGCCATTTTTATACAGTGCATTTTTAATTGCCCCCGTTTATATTTTTGAACGGGTCAATTAGTAGGACCCGCATTCAGTGTACTGTTAAATTTTATAGCGACATGTCGCAATTGAAATTTGGTATTCCCTGTACCGTTTTCCACACGACTTCCCCCTTTCCCCGCCAGGTAACAAAGGCAACACGTTGAATGGTGTCGATTTCGTCTTCTCCTCTCGACTTTAGTGACCTAACCTCATAATATATTGGTAAGGGCATTACAGTGGGAAAGTGTTTTTTAAATTTAAAGAGTCGAATTCTAAGACATTTGACGCGTTTCAGCTTAAAGCAAGTTACATCCACTGTTTCGGGAATTGAAAAAACCTTACCTTAGAAAAACTAATATTCTCTGAAAATCTGTTTATATTTACCTATATCAACTGCTGGGCTAGAAAAACATTAATTTGGGATGGCCTGCTAGCGTTATGTTGCCCCCCAAATTTCGGCAAACTATTATGTGATTCCTGTGGGTGTGCTAGTTCAATCAGTGTTTGTGCTGCTACTTTCTTTTTGGGCAAAAAATATTAACTGGAGGGGCTACCTTTAACGCGTTGCTTGATTTCAATTTATCCAAATATTTTTAGAATGAATAGTATGCTCAAAGTGACATGTTGACATGACCCGAGTTTTACCGAATCGGCAGCAAGGGGTACACGGATTACCGATTTCGCGACACCTCGTATTGAGGTGTGGAAATTAACCCTAGAATTCGACATGCCGAAAGCGACAGTACACATAATGCGGCTCCAGAAAACTCAAACTTGATGTAATGAAATTGAAGCATGCATGAATGTTATATTTTAGAATTAAATTGACATTAAAGAAAAGCACCGTAGATTTTTAGGGATTATATTATAATGAGACCATTTCGGAGAACACCTCTACCTATAGCAATACGGTTCCATTGATCAAACTGTTTCCAATAATCACCGAACATCCATAAAAAAGAATTTCCTTGTTTCTTGAAGTAGATACGTTAAAAATTAAAATCGTTATTGTGAAGTTTTAACACCTAAAAGTTTGAACACGTATTTGCAGGCAAGGTCTATAAATAGGTTATCACAAACTTTAACTCTGTAGCTCAGTGGGAAATGGATCAAAATTGCCTCGTAAAATTTAATGTGCCTTAATAACTAATTTCAAAGATATTTTTAAAAAACATTATTTCACTTACTTCATGTATTTGCACTCTTCCTTTACTTGTAAACAAATGAACTCAAAACTCAAGTGTTGTCACAGATTTTGCTACACAAAATAAGCGCTTGCTAATTATTCGAGTATCTATTACCCTTATACGAAATAAAGAACTGGAGAAAGGCTACCGAATTCTCGAATTGTCGCTTAGGGGATTCCCCGTAGCGGTAGTAGGCGATTATTTCTTCAGATGTCAGCATTTATTTACTAAAATCATTGCATTGTTGATTGTATAAGAACGATGATGTAGAAAAAGGAGTCAGCATAGGCATAGATTACAAATTAAGTTACAATAATTATTATAATTATTATCCATGCGAACGGACACGCACATTCTCATTGAAGTTTCGAATAGTTTTTTTCAAACTCTGTTTTGAGGCTTATCGCTCCTTGTGCAAAAATTGATTTTGGTTGTGCAAAATTGTGCAAAATTAGAGCAACTAAAAGGCACGAAAAAAATGTGAAAAAGTTAGTGGGGGGCTGGAGTTTTGTTTTCAAAAGCAAGTTTGAGGCTTATCGCCCCTTGTGCAAAAATTGATTTTGGTTGTGCAAAATTGTGCAAAAATAGAGCAACTAAAATGCCATAAAAAAATGTAAAAAAGTTAGTGGGGGGCTGGATATTTTTTTCAAACGCACTTTTGAGGCTTATCGTTCCTTGTGCAAAAATTGATTTTGGTTGTGCAAAATTGTGCAAAAATAGAGCAACTAAAATGCCATAAAAAAATGTAAAGAAGTTAGTGGGGGGCTGAAATTTTTTTTCAAACGCACTTTTGAGGCTTATCGCTCTTTGTGCAAAAATTTTTTTGGTTGTGCAAAAATAGAGCAACTAAAATGCCATAAAAAAAATGTGAAAAAGTTAGTGGAGGGGGCTACCGTTAAGTTGCCCCCCTCACTTAAAGTTGTCTATATTTTTTTCCTGTTGGTTGTGCAAAAATCGAAAGTAACTGTGCAAAATGTGTGCAAAATTATAGTGCAAAGCAATTTCAAAAACAGTTGGTGGGGGGGGCAACTTAACCGACCCGTACTTTGCTGGAATAGGGCTCCTCCATTTGTTCCTCCAAATCACTAACACTGTATTTTCGTTTTCTCTGGGGTAGCTGATCAAAATCAATTTGTTTTTTATCTTTTACCTCATTATTATCAGCAAACAAATCGCACCCCTGTTTCAATAGTGCTATAACCTTATAAATGATAATTTTACAGGAGAGGCGAAACAAAAACGATTGTAAATGTTATATTTTTTTGAGCAGCTATTTTATTATTTGCGCTTACCAAATTTGGTAAACATATAAATTAAAGATGTCTCCACTGATAAGTGATATGTAATTTCGTGTGAAATTTACACAGATGTTCTAAAATTAAAAAAAAAAAACAATGTGATATGGCAGTATTGTTCGTGTAAATTTCATTTTACTTTAATAGGTTAAGACTCATGGTTGAATAAAACTGCATTCGACTTTTTGACTTTAAGTTTAATGAATGAAGAGAACAATCTAAGAAAACGTAAAACAAAAAATTAATTAGATTCTAGAGTAACGTAAGAGGAAACGACACAAGAAAACTAGCATTATATTTGAAAAATGAAATAAAAAAATAATCAAATTTCAGATTAAGAGAACAACTAAAAAATAATTAAACACTAACAATAACAACAATTAAAAATAATAAGTAACAATTAAAAAAACTAACATTAAATTTGAAAAATAAAACAAGGATTTTTCGAAATTAAAATCATTTCTCAAAATCCAACATAGCTCTATAAACCGATAGGTAGGACTTAGGAATCGCACTGGCATCAAATAAATCTAGTAAGTCTCTTTTTTCGTAGCATCAATCTTTGGCGTAGTTGTGTAGGCCGGAACCAGAACCAACTCATTTTGTCTTGTTCTTTTTTTGTTATTATCTCCTGAAAATCTTCACTTTCATAGGAGGTTTTCACTTTGATGGAAAAAGGTTTGTCCTTATCCTATTTCACAACTTTTATATTTGAACATAATTTTCCCCATTTATGTATCTATCGAAGTTGTTGCCCAGCTGTGTCTGAAGGTTCTTTATGTCATAAAAATCACTGTGGCACAATTCTGTCACTTTATAGGGTACACCTGTCTTTAGCAGCTCTGATAATTGTTGCATATTGTTGAGGTAAAAATATTGGCCCTCTCTTCAGGGCTTGCTTCATAGCTTTTTCAATCACTGAATGAGCAGCGTCGCCTTCGTTCTGCGTATGGCCGCAGATTAGAAACTTGTGAGTGATACTTCTTATTTTTAAGTGATGAATAGCATACAAGAACATCGCCATAACAAATTTATTCTTGTTTTGTCCACAGCAATTGTCACTGTAAAACACAACTTCTAAGTTATCATCATTAATTTTTTTGGTCATCTTTTCCAAATATTTAAAGATGTAGGACGCTATTTCGTTTGCTCCCCTGTTTCCTTCTCCCTGATGCCAAAAATAACATTTCGTCTCGCCATTCAGAATGTTGGTTATTGTAAAATTGTAGCAGTTAATCTTAGACTTGTAATAAAACAATGAGGTATTGCCGCGAGGGAATGGCATCACAGCTTGTAAGTCGAAACAGCAGACAATGTATGATGTATTTTCACGTGCGTTGTCCCATTTTCTTCCCCTTCACAATTTTTTTTGTTGTTGTGTATACATCATTACTCTAGGCCTTCATTTCTCCTCGTCTTCGCAATTTCTCTATTTGCTGCATTTATCTTCCTTTTTTGTAAGCCTAACAGCAGAATGATTAAGTGATGGTGGTGAGCTAACTGTATCCGGTACATAATGTGGGTCCTTTACTGAGTCGTCACTATCATAGTCTAAACCTAAGCAATCACCAGCGGCATCACCAGTTAAAAGGTTGGTTTTAGTCTCAACAGTTGAGTTTCTCGAAGGAACTAATTCAGTCTTTTCAATTGGATACCTTGATAAGTAGGTTTCAGTCTCAGCAGTTGGGTACTCCAAAGGAGTCAGTTCAGTCAAATCGGGCTGGTCTACCAATGGAGGTGTATCAGCTATATCAGTTGTCTGTCGTGGAGATGTACTATCAATACTCTTAGCCTCAGTACATATTACAGTTTCGTCTTTCCAAAGATCAATCTCAGGATTTTGTTTCTCGCCTCTCTCTCCTAGAAATGCAGGTTTTGAAGCACTGTTTCTGGCGTCATTATCGAAAAGTTCTTTGGGTTCTGTAAAACAAAATATTTTAGAAAATAGACTCACACACAATCCGTTCTACAAATGAGCTTACCATAATGTGTATGAACAGCTTCCAGGCACTCTATATAACCAGGTCCATCCGACCCGTGGTTACTTTCAGAAAAAGTAGAAGTAATGCCTGTTAAATGTTGCGGAGACGGAGGCTTATCTATTATTTCATACTGATTCTTATTACTTAAAGCGAGGCGCAATACAAGCGCACCCCGTGAGCAAGAGTTCATTTTGCTCAATATCTGGAATAAAAAAACAACCTATTGGAATTTAACTCATTAGAAAGAGCACTAATAAGCCTACAATAAACGGTAAATTCTGATTAATAGATTCAATCATGTTTTAGAACAACAATAATTCTGCAATATACTTATCACACTATAACGCTTGTAGTGCCAACAACATCGACAAAAAAAAATCAGAAGTAGTGACATACCATATAATAGGGCGGTCTTGGAAAATGCAAAACTGACAAAAAGTGTTGACGCCGGGTTTGCATAGCGCCACATCATATGATAAGGCGCTATTGAGAACATTTTATCTCTGTTTTTGCGACTTAAACGAATCACAACTCTAACATAAAACAGGCTAAGTCACTGTTTATCAATGAAAAATCACTTACCTATTTAAAAAAAATGATCACAAGCTGGGTTATGGCTCTACTGCATTAATTTTTGTAACCTCAATCGACAAAATGTGATGACATACTGGCTTACGGCACTATTGATGAGGCTTGCAGCCGCAAAACAGCCAATGGTAAGAGTGACGTTTGGCGCCTCACTCGTAATTTATTGGAACTATTGATATGGCACTTTTACATATTGTATGCATGTTCGCAATCTATACGTTGGGCAAAAAAATTAAATTTGATTTTTTTAGGGATATGGCGCTATTGAAACAGGGGTGCGATATCAGAAGTTAATTTACGATTATTTGCTTTTTTAATTTTCCTTGTTGATCCAAATATTTCTTGTTTCATCTCGGAATCTAATATCTTCCTTTTTTTCATAGTGCTTGGTATATCTTTATCAAAAGTTTCCATTTTTCTCTTATGTCCTTGAATTTTTGCCTTTTACCAGTAGCCGAAGCACGAGCAGACATTTTTTGTTTAATTTTTTTCTCATGATAATTATCAATTTGTTTTTCTTCTTCATTGTCATCCCTATTTTCTCTTTTATTTTTTCTTTGAACCTTTGGCGTATTTTTCCTTTCGACCTTATTTTGTTTTAACTATTTTGTAGTAAGGTTATTCATATTATCTATTAATATTTCCATTTTTTTCAAATTATTTTCCATAACGTTTATACTTCGTTGCATTATATTTGTACTTTTAAGAATGATATTAAGTTTGTGCCTTTTGCTTACGGACTGATCGTTTCCAGTTTCACCTCCCAATTTATAGTGTTTTTTCACTCGATTTCACATACCTAATTTAAGTTTGATTTTCATTGCTGCAGACACACCAAGAGCAGCCAACTTTTCTTTTCCAGGAAGCATCTTTTTTAGCTGTAAGCCTTGTTAAGGCATTTTTAAAGTAAAATTTTATCCGCCTGATGACGAGCAGCTAAATTATTTTCTTTTGAATAGGCTATGTCATGCTCTTTGCATGATTCGTCTAACATATTAATACCTTTATCGCCACGTTCTAATCGCTTTTCCAATTTGGTTCCTGGACCACAATAATTATATCCTGGTAAATGTAATTCAAATGGGAGCTAATTAATAGCAGAATTTAGAGAGCCCTTTCCATTAACCTCCTTAGGACCTATATAATATATTTCATTTTTTTTTATTTGTTAATATTTGTTATATTGTTGCTAGAATAGCTATGCAAGAAATTAACTATATATTAAACAGTTGCGGTCTTTCATAACTATTTATAACGAAGTACTTATCGTATAAATATGAAAAAAATCGTAAAACAAAAAACATCGTTAAGTGTTGATAATCACGATTTAGTCAAGTCGAATGAACTAAAGCGCAGTGAACTATTACCCTCTACCATACGTTGTATAATAGCAGGACCCTCCAATTGTGGAAAAACCAATGTTATGCTCAGTTTACTTGAACATCCAAATGGACTGAAATTTCAGAATGTATATCTCTACTCAAAATCTTTGTATCAACCCAAATATGTTTATTTGGAAAAATTACTTAAACCTATAAAAAATCTTGACTATTACGCCTTTAGTAACAGTGAAGTGATAATTTCACCCGTTAAGGCAAAACCTCACAGGACGATTTAAACCTACGTCATATATATGCAGATCATGTTGGTACAGATATGTCATTTGAAAATTTTAAAAGTATATGTTCCTACTGTTCGAAAAAACCCTTTGGATTTGTGTCTATTTTTAAAGATAATAATATTAGTAATCGGTCGATATCGGTATTGCCTTGACAATTATATATACATTTAACACTTACATAAAACATTATTATTACTTTAAACATTGTATGAAAAAGTATCTGTCTCTTTAATGGTTTCCAAACAGAATTTATTACACAATAAAAAAATATTTAAAAAAAAGAAAAAGAAAGGTCAATGTGCAGAATAAAGTAATTTCTCCCATTGAAAGACGCATTAAAAAAAATTGATTGACAAAAGAAAAGACATTAAAAATAAACTAGATTTACTAAAACATGGTCAATTAGTACATGAAAATCTATTTCAACCCATAACAAAACATCTACAAAATGTTGGGACCAAACTGGAGCCATCCATTAAAGAAAAAAAAGGCATTAATCAGCAAATAAAACAGGAATTTTCTTATGACGAGGGACAACGTAAGAAAATTAATAGTACAAGGTATAGAAACTGAAGGACAAAGAGGATGCTAGAAAACAAAGGAGTACGAAAAACAATTAAACAAAACAATACAAGAAAAATCGCTGGCTGACTACGATGAACAATATCATACACTTCCCCTAAAATATATTAAAAAATTTGTTAAAGATCCATCTAGCGATATATCTGATGGAGAAACTTCGGGTAAAATTTAATAAAATTATTGAAAAATTTTCAATAGGCAATAAAATAATTGATTTTAATGGACCAGATTTGGTAGTTACAGGAAAAAAATTCAAGGGCACTACAGGGCTTTATGGTTTACTTTTTAATAAAAATGTGCCTACAATTTATTCAAAAGAAGATGCAGAAAACTATGCAAATATTTTGTTTAGAACAAACGCTTTAAAAGAAAAAATTAATGCAAGTAATGAATTTATTACAAGTAAAAAATAAATTTACACGAATTATTTCACCACTGGTAATAGCCAATCAAGAAGTGGAGAACGTAGAAGAGAACGAGGAGAAGGAGGAGGAGGAGGAAGAGAAGGAAGCGGAAGCATTTAAATTCCTACAGGCTGGCAATGGAATGCTTATGGAGGTGTCAAAACAATCCGATTAATTATATACATTGGAATGATCCAACGAACTAGTAGAACGACTACAACCTTTACTCGCTTCTCAAACTGCTGGCAATACAGGACACATAAACAGAAATAAACTCAATTATTGAGGAATTACGCAAAGAAAATATTATAGAATAGCACAAAAAAAAAATGACCAATTTTGTTACAAAAGTAAAACGAAAATTGTAGAGGAATTGCACAAACCAGCAAGAATTAATTTTAAGCGTCGAAGAGTAATCATTAAATCTTTGTTAGAATTTAATTCGGCCCCTTATTTTATTTTTGCAAAAATAATTATATTTAATGAGCAATTACCCAAGAAAAGATATTTATTACCTCTGTTGGACTATTACCCACATAACAAATGCAAAAATATTAAAATATTCGACCGTTTAGGTACTAAAAAAAAATCCCAAAAAAAGTTACAAGTGGCCGAATGCGCCCCACCCCTAGGGAGCATTCGGCCACCGGGTGGGGAGCATTCGGCCATGTATAAAATTATGTTAAAAACAATAATAAAACAAATAAAAATACGAAAAAACTTTATTTAAGACAAACTCTAATTATTAAAAGCGACAAATACAAGAAAAGTTAATGTAATAACTTCCCTACATAAAAAGTTTACATCTAAAATGTTAGATAAGATTAACTTCATTTTTACAAAGTATGAACACAAACAAGGTAAAGATGATAAATACTTAAAAACTAGTTTATGATGAAAAGCTAACTTTAATTTTACAAGGTACGAACTCAAAAAATAAACATTAAAAATACTACCTAAGAAATAGCTTATGGCGAAAATATTAGCTAGTCTTAGCTTAGCTTACTTTAATTTCACTAGCTAGGAACTCAAAAATAATACTAAATAACAGGTTTATGGTTAAAATATTAATTAGGATTAACTTTACTCTTACAAAGATAGGAACACAAACAAGGTAAACATGAAAAATACATAAAAATTGGTGTATAACGTCGTACCTATCATCAACGCAAGAAAAAACAAAACAGTAACATCATAACTTATTAAAAAATCAATTTACAACCAAAGTGTTGAAATTATAACAGAAGTGAAAAAATGCCGAGGTTCTGGTTGTTCCTGGCTTCTGAGGAGCCTTCAATTTACTTATGATGTCTTCATTTGGGACCTCAGATTCGTCGTCGATAGCCGGAAAATAAAAAGTTGTTGACAGACCTTTTCTTCTCAAAAATCTGATTGTTGTTGTGTTTTCGGATTTTTTAAAATCTGGCCAACAAAATGTATTAACTTGGTTTTTGCTACGAATCGTACCAAAACAAAATCTCCGGTATTCAGGTCTTTTTAGTGACTTCTTCAATTTCTTCGAACTCATCGCTCAAGTCTTCATCAGAGTTGTCATGAAGCGACATAGTATCGCTTTCACCAGATGACGACTCAGACTTTTTATTTACATTTAATTTCTTTTTAGGTTTCTTGTTTTCCTTTGTCTCCAAATTACTTTTAAAAACCTTTCTTTTAATAGTTTTCTTTTTAGTTTCTTTCTCCTGTTCAATTTGTTCTAGTCTTTCTTTTTCTGGAGTATCTGTATAGATTCTTGAAACACCTGGCTTACGCTTACGAGTATTGTCCCTTCTTACTGCTTTGGCAAAAGGTCTTACAGATTCAGGAGTAATTTTTACATGTTTACTGAATTGACTGCAAGATGGTGTACTAGCCGGGATAGAAATGTCATAACAAAAATGTTTTATTAAATTTAGTCTCTGCAGCAATTTTGTTTTATTATTGTTTTAAAAACGTTTTATGGAAGTATGTTTGTTTTATAAATGTTGCGAGGATGGTAATTTAGCTGTAAGAACTTTTTTGTTTTATAAGTATGTTCTAAGAACGTTCTTAAAACATGTTTTTAAAACAATTTACCTGTTGGAGCAAAAATATTTTAAAAGGTTTTATGAAGGTGATAACTAAGACAGTTTTGTTTTTTAGAAGCCCTTTATAAAACATTTTTTGAGTGTTAAATTCAACCTTTATAAAATAGTTTTATAATTGTTTCTAATAAAACAAATTTGTTGCTGACCACCTTTTATTCTCCGCTGGTGCAATTATAAAACAGTTTTATAAAGGTTTTTAAATTGGTTATTCAACCCAAAAATAAAACAATTAAAAAACAATTTTATGTCATTGGAGAGTAAAATATCTCAAACAACACCTTTATAAAGTATTTGGTGAGATTTAAAATTTATAATTAAATTCGAATGTATATTTTGTAAACTGACATTATAGTGTGTGCGTGATCCTGTGCATAAAGAGTCTTTCACTTATTTTTATAGAACTTTTTTAATATTAAATAGTTATGTCGAAACAAGAGTGCATAGATAAGTGGAAAAACCTAAAACGGAGTGGTGGATTTCGCAGGAAGGTTAAGAAATATTACAAAAATTCCTCGATAATTTCAAAGAAACAAATAAATGCTGCTGCACTTAGTGATGGCGAATACTCTGGAATATTGCCTGAACAAAACACAAACTCTCAATATATTAGGGCAACCGATCTAAATTTTGAAAATGAAACGGAGGCATCAAATGAAGTTGAAAATTGGCTCGAAAATGAATGTGATGAGGAAATTGTGGAAAATGTGCTCGAGTTAGAAAAGGATGCACAGTTCCGACAAAATATTAGAACCTGGGCAGTGTCTTCCAACGTACCCCATGCAGTGCTTAAAAGTCTTTTTCGGCATGTGAATGATCGGTTTCCGCACCTACTTCCTCAAGACCCTAGGACCTTACTAAAAACTTATCAAACTGTTTCGATAAGCAAAGCTGATGGAAATGGTAATTATTGGCACCATGGTTTTGAAGTAAGTTTACGTCAGATTTTAACTAAAATGTCCAATGTGCCAGAATCCATTTCGTGTAATATAAATATGGATGGCCTACCAATTTACCGCAGCAGTAAAACCGAATTTTGGCCAATACTTTTTAATATCCATGAACTTCCTAAGATAAAGCCAATGATTATTGGAATATATTGTGGAAAAGGAAAACCAAGTGACCTCACTACATATCTCCTACCCTTTGTAGAAGAAGCAAAGATCTTACTTACCAAAGGGCTACTTATTAATAACAGAAATATTATGATAAATATAAGGTGTTTTATATGCGACTCACCTGCGAGAGCATTTATTAAAGGTAGGTAAAACACATATATTTTTTTATAATATTAAGAACCTACATATTTTTAAAGGTGTTACCAACTTTAATGGCAAGCACGGCTGTCTCAAGTGTACGACTATTGGCGAATATTCCTACTTATCCCATACAGTTTTTTCCAAGATCTGGATGCGAAGAACGAACAGATGCTGGCTTTAGAGAAAAATCTATGGAGCACATCACAAACAGACTTCTCCACTAACCATGTTGCCAGTTGACATGATAAAAAGCTTTCCTATAGGCGATTCATTGCACCTGATTGATTTGGGCATCATGAAAAGATGTCTTTTGGGATGGAGGGATGGCAACTTTGGAAACTATCGGGTAAAATGGTCTGTTAGGGATATAAGTTTGGTTTCTAATTTTTTAGAAAGCTGCAAAATGCCAACTGAGATCCATAGATCTGTGCGAGGACTGGATATTCTGTGTCACTGGAAGGGCACCGAATATCGATCCTTTTGTATTATTTAAGTGTTGTTATACTTATCGATGTGTTGCCTTTAGATGTATACCAGCATTTTTTAAAATTTTATTGTGCAGTAACAATATGTTCTTCTAATAGTTATAAGAAATTTCTTGTTCTTGCCAAAAATTTGTTAGAATCATATTTAGAATATTTTCCTGATTTTTATGGAGAAGATTATATTAGTAGCAATATTCATAATTTATCACATTTGGTAGATGAAGTTAAACAGTTTGGGGATCTTTCAACTTTTAATTCCTATCCTTTTGAAAACAGATTATTTCAGATAAAAAACATGTTAAGAAATGGAAATAACCCATTAGCTCAAGCAGCCAAAAGGATGAGTGAAATTATGCAAAACGAAAATCTCTTGCTAGTTCAAGACCCAAATACAAAGTTTCCGGTCCTTAAGTGTCAAAAAAGTGAAAACGTATTTCATAAGATAGAATTTAGTAATTTTATTTTAACCAAAGATAAAATTGATAAATGGTTTTTAACCAAAGACAACCAAGTAGTTGCTATGGAGTTTGTTGCTCAAGAAAATAAAAATATTTATATTTATGGTAATTCTATGAAATCTTTAATCGACGCTTTTGATATACCGATTAGATCTTCCTTTTTAAATATTTATAAAAGCGAAAATTTAAAGGCAACACTTTTAAAACGTTATTCATTGTTTTGTATTAAGTGTAAGTTAGTGGCTGTAGAATATAGAAGTAATTTATTTTTCTTTCCTTTAATTCACACTTTAGATCAAAATAATGTTTAGTATTATAGTTTTCATTTAATGTTAGATAATGTTGATTTTAGAAATTTTTTAAACTTCCGCTGTTTTTTTTGTAATATCAAAGTAATAAAAATCTTTTGAAAAGTTTGTGGGTAAAATTTTATTACCTTTAATAAAAACATGGTTAAAAAAAAACAAAAAATAAAAATACTAAAATATTTACACAGAGAAAAACAAAATAAAAAAATAATACTTCTTCCAATACAGACATATTGAACCTAGAAATAAAAAACAAAAATACGTAAAAATTCTAACTTAACAGAAACATTAAAGGAACAAAAAAAATAGTTATATATGTACGTAATAAAAGTTAGAAAGTGACATTAAAGATCAAAATAACTATATAACCTAAAAATCGTCTTCAGTATCCGCCTCTATATCTGCATCGTTTGGAATTTCGTTTTCAATATTTTCAAGTTGCTCAACTTCATTTTCATCATGCTCTTCTTGACGATTGGAATTTATTTCTATGTTATTTTTTTAGTGTATTGCAAATTTTTTGGTCTATTTTTTTGTGAGGATCTTTTTAAAACGTTACTTTGGTTTCTTCTTGTGGAGTTTTTAATTACATTTTTAAAAAATCTTCACAATTTTTAATGTAAAAGTGTGATCAGAAAGATAAATCACTTTAAAAAATAGGTTTAATATATTTTTGAAACCTTTAAATGCCACCTTCTCGTTGGCTTCACGTGCTCCTCCAGCCCATGAGCAAAGTGTCATAATTTTCCTTGTAAACATTCGGTCCACCAGTATATAGCAATTATTTGTCCCATTTCCGCTTCCCCCGACCGCATACATAGCTCAATTTTTCAACGTATTCATCCATTACATTTTTATTTTTAAGAATTTCTTCGAAATGTTCCATGTCTATCAAGCTATCTATGCAGTTTATTTCTATTGTCTTCTTATTTTGATTATCTTTATTATCCTGTATTTTATTTTGTAGGGTATTATCAATAACTTTATGGCCCAAAGTGTCAAACATCGCCTCCAATTTTGCCAACTGCTGTAAAATCAGTTCTTGATTTTGTAAACAACCAACATTTTCAAGCCGTTTCATAATAACCTCTTGGTTTTGCAAAATTAAACTTTGGTTGGTGAGAATAGTGTCCAATTTTTCCTCCAGCTCTGTACCTTTGAAAAAAGGGATTGAAAAGCTTGTGTTATTTAAGTCTATAACGTCTCCAACGGCTGGTGGATCAACAGGCTGGATATTTACCTCATCATTGTCATTGGGAATGTAAATCATTTGGGTCCCTTTCTTAGGTATCTTTGGAAGAGGTTCTTGAGGAATTTCCGGAATCTAAAATATATAAAAAACAAGAATAATAACGAGGTGTTACGATATACAGGGTTCCTATATGAGAAATAGTTATGGCTCTATACCCTCTTAAAAAAAAACACACAATTTAACGGCCTCTCATTTAAAAACTACTCGAGAAAACTATAAAATTTATTATTTATATTAAATTTCTTACATTTTGACGCAGAATCATAAAATTGAATATTATGTTAGGGTAGTACATTTAAAATGACAAAGTTGGTTCATCAATTACTGCTACATGACACACCATGTATAAAAAGTTTTCATGTAAAAAAATGCACAAACTAAAATAAAATTAAACGGGTTCCAGATTTTTTGGAACACCCTCTCGTTTAAATATTATTGAACTTATACACTACCTTTTGGACGAACTGTTTACCAATACCATATATAAACACATATGCTATACATACAAATATTATAAGGAGACACACTAGAAGCCAAGAAAGCTCTTTATTTACATTATCTCCGTGGCCGTGGTGGATAGTACTGCGGCCAACGGTGCGGTTGATCCCGAAGTCGATGCGAGTTCGAATCCGCATGCTGACATTTAAAAAAAAATTATTAAGTTATGGTTGGCTTAGGATTTTGTGCAGTGCAAATCTTTTTTTTAATATTTAACTGATACAGTAAGAGCATCCTTGGCTTCTAGGATCTCGTATATTATAAATATGTAAACAATAGTGTTTTAGGTTTTAACCTTTTTTTTTTAATTGACCTGATATAAACATAGCACACAGCGCCCCAATGTGGACACTTTTGTGGGTTTTTTCAGCTGTCATAGTTTTTAAAATCTACAGAGGGTAATGTTGATAAAAGTTTTTAGTTTTGACCCAACAAAAGTATCCCAAATTGGAAAACCTTTTAGACAAGCTTAAATCTAAGAAATAATTGTAAAAATAATAATACATACCTGCACTTTTAAGGGATTTTAAAAATTAAATACAGAAAACCAGCACAAATACAAGTACAAACAGTAAATTGACACAAGTCGGCA